>BNST01000818.1:0-19355 GCA_019650275.1 Xylocarpus granatum | reverse complement strand
TTCACCAAAATGCTTCCAACAAATTATATATATATATATATGTATATATTTTTTAAATTAGTTAAAATAAATATTTAAGAAAAAATAATAATAATTAAATATTTTTTAATATTAAAAATTAATAATATTTTATTTTTTATTTTAAATTTGTTAATATAAATAAAATATAATTTATGTTATTTTTAAAAAAACATTATTAATTTAATAATTTTATTATACCACCGTGGATAGGCCACGTGGCGAGAGTCCATCACCAAATACTCTCCAAGGAGAACGTGGCCTGGGAAACAGTTGTGAGTTGAAACGGAGGGCAATTTTGTCTAGAGAGTACAACCCAAAGAAGCCTAAGGGAAAATGTAAGAGACAGAAAGAAGTGGTAAGGTCAGGTGGGCAAAGGGGGCGCCCGCCGGTCAAGACAAAACAATCGGTGTTGAGTGGCGACAATGACCAATTACTGAAAAGAAATTTTGGACTGAAATGGGCTTTTCCCCTCCCCTCCCCTATTTCTTCTGAGTGTACTACTATAGCTACTATTTGTTAATAATGTTTTGGTTGTGGGGCATGGATACAGTATTGCTTTCTTGGATCTGTCCATGCCCATTCATTGAGTAATCCCACCGCTGTGTATGATCTCCACCAACACATGTAATGGGTAAATCTTTGAATTGCTCAATTTCAAATATTTGGTTTTCTTTTTTTTTAATACAATTAGATAATATTTATTTTTCAAAAAAAATTATATATACATATTTATTATGTCAAAAATAGATGTAAATGATAAGTTAGTACACAAATTAATAATAACATGGCCATGCCAAACAACACAAATATGAAAACTCCTTTCCTTGACAAATGACAATACCCTCCTAACCTGATTTTCCAAAAGCTTAGGTATCTTTCATTTAGTTCATAATTAACAGATTTATTTTGGTTCAAATCCAACTAAACTAAGAGTAATGCAAGTACTGAGTTTAATATATATATATATATATATATGTATTAATTTATGGATTTGGTTTGGTTTGGTTTGGATTAACTCTTTCACAAGTAACATGCTAGCAACATTTTTGAAAGATTTTATAAGAATTTTTTTTTGTAATAAAAGTAATAAATTTTGTAAAAATATAAACTTATTTTTCTTCTAATTTTTGATTAATTAATTAAAAGATAAATATATTAATAATATTTTCTAAGTTAATTAAAAATTTTATATTATTAAAAGTTTACAGTACATATTAGTATGTATTATAAATAAATTTAGAATAAAAAATTAAAATTTTAATTATAATGAATAAATAAATTGTGAATATATTTATATTTTAATTAATTAATTTAATATTAGAAGAAGAAAAAAAAGTGCGTATTTATATAGAATTTATCATAAAATAAACAAATTTCATAATTTTTTCTTTGGATATAAATAATTAAATTTTATGGTAATTTAAAGAATAAAATAAAATTTTACCATCGATAATAATAATAATTTGTTTTGCATGTGCTTGGTACCACAAATCTAGTTTCTATGGATGGCAAATATCAACCACAGCAGAAACTTCTTTGTCCTATTGAATCCTCTGATTTGCACATATCTGGTTTCCATGGATGGCAAATATATAGAGCCTTGGTTTTCCTTCACAACGCACTCCAAATATTTGCAAGAGAGGTAAGCTAGATCAACAATAATGGGTAGAGAAATGGCTGCTGCTGCTGAAGAAGAAGAAGAAGAAGGTATGCTGCCTCTTTTTGAGAGGAAGGAAGCAAAGGGAAGGGCATTTTACCGGTTGTTTGCAGCCACAATTTTTGTGGGAATATGCTTGATATTGGTTTACAGGATTGTCAGCTTATCGAGAACAGAAGAAAAAGGAAGAAGAAGATGGGTGTGGATCGGGATGTTCATGGCAGAAGTTTTGTTCAGTTTGTCCTGGATTATCACCCAGTCTGTTCGTTGGAATGTTATATCTCTTTTCCCTTACAAAAACAGACTTCACCAGAGGTTTATTCTTTTCACTCTACTCTCTTTTCTCCTTCTACCTCCCTACTTAGTAGATTGTTCTCTTCTTTCTCTGGCCAGCCATCCATCTATTCAATCATTTCTTCTTTTTATTTTATTTTTGCACCAAAACTGGTTACAATTCTAACTATATATGTGTGTGTTCATAAATTATGTAAGTTCAGATACGAGGAAAAGTTATTACCAGGAGTGGACATTTTCGTGTGCACGGCGGATCCGACGATAGAACCACCCACTATGGTGATTAACACCATTTTATCAGTCATGTCTTATGATTATCCACCGGAGAAACTGAATGTTTATCTGTCTGACGACGCTGGATCAGAATTCACATTTTATGCTCTCTTAGAAGCCTCTCATTTCTCTAAGTATTGGATACCCTTCTGCAAAAAATTCGATATCGAACCGAGGTCACCGGAAGCCTGCTTTCTGCAGAAATTTGATGCGACAGACACCACTCAGGCTCAAGAACGGTTGGCTATCAAGGTAATTAAGCCATACCATATTTATGGTATCTTTGTCTGAGTTATATCAAGCAGCATGTAGGACAGTATGAACTGTATATACGAAGATTGGAAGTATATGTATACTTGCCAACAAAGTTTTTTTACTGTTTTTCTTGTTGGTCTAAAGAAACAATACGAAGAAATGAAAAAAAGGATCGAGTCAGCGGTTGCCAAGGGAAGCATTTCCCCAGAAATAAGGAATCAACACAAAGGATTCTCCGAATGGAATTCTCAGACAACCAAGCAGGATCACCAGTCAATCGTGCAGGTAAATAAATATGTACGCAATTAGTCGTAGCATGATCCGCCGTTCATTGCGGCATGTTCCTTAATTTAACTATGTGGTTAAACTTCAGATTATAATTAATGGGAAGGAAACAGAAGTCGTAGATATTGAAGGATGTCAATTACCAACATTGGTTTACATGGCTCGAGAGAAGAGACCAGGATGGCCTCATAATTTCAAAGCTGGAGCCATGAATGCTCTGGTAATTTTGACGTACTACAAGAAGATGAATCCTCTGATTTTTTTTTCCTTTTTTTTTAATTTTCCTTCTTTTTGGTTTTCAAACTGAATTGTTACTTACGTTTGCTTGCAGATAAGGGTGTCATCAGAGATAAGCAATGGATCAATAATTCTCAATCTGGACTGTGACATGTATGCAAATGATGCAGATGCAATAAGAGACGCCTTGTGTTTCTTCATGGATGAAAAGAGAGGCCACGAAATTGCTTTTGTGCAGCATCCGCAACGTTTTCACAATATCAACAAAAATGACCTCTATGCGGATCATAATCACGTAGTTCATAAGGTAATGCTTAGCCAAAACGCATAAATAGAACTAGTCCTTGATCCCTTCTTTTCTTTATTCCCTTCTTTAAAGAATGGAATCTTGACGATCATGAAGGTTGAGCTTGCCGGGATGGGAGGCTACGATGCATCTCCGTACTGCGGCACAGGATGTTTCCATCGAAGAGACAGCCTCTCCGGAGCAAAGTATTGCAAGGATAATAGACGAAATAGCTGGGACAATGGGGCCAAAAAGAATGATAAAAGAAGTGATGATGAATTGGAAAAGACCTCAAAAGTTCTTGCCAGTTGTAGTTATGATCAGAAAAGTCAATGGGGCAAAGAGGTTTAGCTCGTTCTCTTTTTCGTATCCACTCTAATCATGGAATTACTTGTTTAAGAATGAATTTTCTTTTTATGACAGAGAATTGATCTTTCGGTGTATGAATTTGCAGATGGGATTGATATATGATTGTGCAGTAGAAGACTTGGTTACTGGATTGGTAATCCAATGCAGGGGATGGAAATCAATATATTATAAACCAGAAAGAGCAGCTTTCTTGGGTGTTGCTCCAACCGCCTTAGGTATTGCTCTTATTCAATACAAGAGATGGTCTGAAGGAATGTTTCAGATATTTTTGTCAAAATATTGCCCCTTCATTTTGGGTCATGGGAAGATCAAACTTGGTGCCCAAATGGGTTACTGTAATTATTTTTTGTGGGCTCCCTTTTCCTTCGCTACATTGTTTTATGTCTTTGTTCCTCCTGTTTGCTTGTTCCATGGCATTTCCTTGTTCCCAAAGATATCGAGCCTATGGTTTATACCATTTGCATATGTTTTCATAACCAAGAATGTCTACAACATATTAGAGGAACTGAGTTGTGGTACTACACTCAAAGGTTGGTGGAACAGACAGAGAATGCTGACCATCCGAAAGACTACTGCATTCTCTTTGGCATTCATCGACGTCCTCATCAAGCAACTGGGATTCTCTCAAACAGCATTTGCCATCACTGCCAAGGTGGCGACAGAAGATGTTTCAAGCAGATACGAGCAAGAAATCATGGAGTTCGGAAGCTCATCTATAATGTTCACCATTGTTTCAACACTGGCAATGCTGAATCTTTTCAGTTTGGCTGGAGGAATAATCAGGATAATTTTCCTGGATTTCGGGGCTCTAGGATACTTGCTCTCTCAGGTTATTCTTTGTGGGTTGATGGTTTTGGTTAATCTTCCAATTTATGAAGCCCTCTTCATCCGCAAGGACAAAGGCAGCATACCCTTTTCTGTCATGTTCAAGTCTATTGTTTTAGCTTCATTGGCATGTCTAATGCCTATATATAAATTGTAAGAATAACATATGATATTACGGTACTTGTATGAAAATAAAAAATGATTCTCCCGTAGTGAATTACTAATGGCGTCCGGTAACAAATATTTCTCTGTGTGGCTTCCAAAATATATAAACAAGTCCACTCAACATGCACTAAACTAAAGTAGACAATAAAGAAACTACATATATATATAAAAAATAAAATATGCATGGAATTAATCGGAGGAAAATTAACTTTTTCCTCTGTATATAGTCGCACAGAAAGTTTGGAGGGATAACAGAAATGGCCAGTGAGGGGATATTTGCCATTGTTCGAGACCACAGGAGTAAAGAGAGGAGTTTGGTACAGAATCTTTGCAGTTACAGTGTTTGTGGGGACGTTTCTGAACGGATTGAGTCATTTTGTACCGAATTAAAATGCAATAATTAGATGGGTGTGGTTATGGTTGCTAGCGGCAGAGCTGTCGTTAGGTTTTTTCTGGTTAGTGGTTACTGACTCAGGCCCTAGGGTGGAATACAGTCTACATGCAAACCTTCCAAGGATAGGCTCTCTCAAAGGTTCTCATATTAAATTTTGCATCAGCATGATGTTAACATATACAATACAATATACATCGAAGAATTTTTTCCAGTGATATAATTTTTGATGCATCAAGAAGTTGTTTCTTGACATCGTGTCTTTTGGGTGTATGATAATATAATGTTGTGTGCTTGCTTCCCTTCCATACTTTTCAGGTCTTCTTCTTATTATAGCTCATCTTTTATTTAATTTGTAGAGATTATACGAAGAAAATTGAAAAACTGCAACCATATGAAACATAAAAGGATTTTCTCATCTCGATTTGACAATGACACCACTCTGCAAGTAGAGTTTTTTCCACTTAAATTTGACTCTGAAAATACAACTCAGTTTTGCTGAAGTTTTTGTTTTTGTTTTTGTGGGTCTATAGATACTGATAAATGGAACAGATCCAAATTGAAGAGTGTACGTTGCCAACTTTGGTATACTTGGCTCGTGAGAGGCATTTCCATAATTTCAAAGCAAGAGCTATGAATGCACTGGTATTCTCTTACCAGTTTTCTTTATTATTATTTATATATGCGTGTCCCCGATTCATTTCATGAGTCAAACAAAAGAGTTCATTTCATATAGATTGTAACGAGTTTAAGGGTTTTATGCACAGATGAGAGTGTCATCAAAGATTAGTTATGGACAGATCATTCTCAATGTAGACTGTATACGAGAGGTGCTCTTTGCTTCTTCATGGGTGAAGAAAAGGGACGCGAGATCACTTTTATCCAATTACTGAGGATGATACGTATGGTTATTCTGTAAGAACAATCAGTGAGGTAAGTACATGAATATTCATAAATCAAATTCTTATTGTAGCATGCCTCTTTATTTCAATGGTATTATGTTTCATGTTAGTTTATTTGTTCAAATTCACATGTTTTGGACATGAAGGTGGAATTTTAAGGTATCGATGACGATGGAGGTACTGTATCATATTGGAACTGGCTGTTTTCACAGAGGACAGATTCTCCACTGAAAGAATTTTGATAACGAATGTATAGGGAGCATGGAAAAGAGTAGAAAATGTAGATAAACTGAAGGTTCTTGCAAGCTGTACATATGAGCAAAACACTTAATGGGGAAAGGACGTCAGTCAGTCTCTCCTCCTGATTGCTTTGGAGTAAACAGCAAACAACTGATAAATCTAAAATGTTTAAGCTGATAGACTACCGACATATATGCTTGATGACAGATAGGCTTAAGATATGGGTGTTGTTGTAAGCTCCTCCTTTACCCTGCACGGCATCCTTTGAATGGGTACATAATCCAAGATCAGCTTTATACAACACACATATGTGACGACCTGTTTTGGTTTCATCAAGAGGACGGTTCTAGTTCCCGACCAATTTTATGTCAAGAATAACTAAATCTCTCCTCACTCTGCACACATAAAACTAGAGTTGTGCTCCTTATTTGTGTCTCAATTAACATATTCAATTGAGTAGATACCAATTGTCACAAGTTCGAGCCGATACAACATTCTTTGAATGAATACATGTTTAATGATTAGTCTTGCACAACTCTTGACCAATTTTACGCCAAGGATGATCAAATTCCCTTGTACTTTGCACACATGAAATTAGAACTGTACTAGTTGTTTGCGTCTTAACTAGTATGCTTGGAATTAGGGACGTGACAGGTGTTAAGTTGTAATGTAATGACAGGATTATCAATCCATTGTAAGGGATAGAAATCGCAGTATTGCAATCCAGAAAGGAAAGCATTCTCAGGAGTTGCAACAACCACATTGCGGCAGACGCTCGAGCAGCACAAAAGATGAGCTGAAGGTAATTTTCAGATCTGTTTTCCAAATACAGTCCTGATTGGTATGCTCGCAGGAAAGATCAGCTTAAGCTTGCAATTGGGATATTGCTGCTATTGCCTCCCGGCTCCCTAACTGCTTTGCAACAATATATTACTCTATCATCCGTTCATTTTATTACCTCAGGGGGGAATTTTCTTGTTTCCACAGGTGCCTATTATTCCCTTCCAATTTCCTTCAATCTTTAAGCTTAGTTTCTCTGTTGGAACTCAGGTGTAGTAGTTTAGTCCGCGGAGGTTCTACAACATTATACTTTCACAAATCAAAACAAGAATTGAACTGCTGAATCTGGGATATGTGATATCAGCTATGCACGTTGCAGCCTAGGGTGGCACAATCCTAGGTTGGAGGAGTGCCCAAACGATATGGTTCTATAAAAGAAACAAGTTCTTACCTATTTGGCTTCACGGACGCCATTTTAAAGTCACCAGGATTCACCGAACCAGCATTTGAAATCACAGAAAAAGTAGCAGATGAAGGTGTATCAAAAGGATACCAGAAACTGATAATGGAATTCGTAGCCTCTTCCTCCTCCCCAATGTTCATTGCTCAACTTGTTTTGCTTTTGCTTTGCTGGGTTGGTGAAGAAAGTAGCCATGAGCAGCTGTCAGATTTGACACAATGGCTTTGCAAATTCTTCTGCGTGGAATTCTGGTTTTCATCAACTGGCCTTTGTTCCAAGGCCTCTTGCCGGGGAAAGACAAGGGCAAGTTGCCAAACTCAGTAACAATCAGATCAGTTGCACTACCTCTGTTAGCTCTGCTTGTGCTGGGGCTTGTGTTCCTCAAGTAGTCTACTCCTCTAAATACAGAGACAAATGATAATTTATCCCGAATTATTCTATTTTTAAATTTTAAAAAATAATTTAAATTTTTTTATTATATATTAATTATAATTTCATTTTTAAGGTGACTCTACATATTATTATATTATTTTATTTTAATTAAAAAAATTTAAATAATATAATTTTATTATGTTAATATAAATATTATTATAAAATTATTTAATTAATAAAAAAATTTATTTATTAGTAATTGATAAAAAAAAATTAAAAATAAATTTTATTTTTAATTAATATAATAAATAAATTTTATTTAAAAAAATTAGATTAGAAGGAATAAGAATTCATGTTGATAAATGGTAAATGGTCAACATTGGCCACTAAGCTGTGGCCACGTGTAATGCAAAATATGTTGTGTGTACTTGGACACAGAGAATCACAGCCAGATTAGGACAGAAACCACGCAAGTACAAGTTGTATTCACGTTCAAAGTGATAGCGATTGACAAAACTCGAAAAACTCGATTGACTCGAAAGGGCTTTAAGATTTTGTTTAACTTCAAAGGTACAAATTTTCCTTTATCCTCTGCGTTTTTAGTGATTTTGTTCTTCAATTTTGTTTCTTTCAATTGTTTTGATTTAATAATCTGGGGAATGAATTCAATCTATCACGTTGAATAATTTTCAGTGATTCTGAGGGTCCTTCGCTTTTCGACCTTTTCTTGTCAACTAAACAGAAAATCAAATCATACCCATATTTTGAATTCTAGTTATTAATGCATCTGGGATTGTTATATTTCGTCAAATACCCTCATTCTCTTTCATGTATAAATTGAATATTAATTTCTAAATTTCTGTGGAGATTCCATTAATCTGTGTTAGATGAAACTGTGGAGCAATTTTAGATTTGGCATTTTTTTTTCCTTTTTTGGGCAAATTCTTTATAACAAGATGCAGGACTTTCATGTTTGATCCTATCTCATAACTTACAGATTGTGCTTCTTTTGATTACAGATGAGAGTTGGGCCACTTGGGTTTTGTGTTGTTGCATTGTTAGCACTATTATTTAGCCCACAGGCGGTTAAAGGTATTAGATTTGTGATCGATAGAGAAGAATGTTTTTCTCATAATGTGGAATATGAAGGTGATACAGTTCATGTGTCATTTGTTGTCATTAAGGCTGATTCATCTTGGTATTACAATCATGATGGTGTCGATCTTGTGGTAAGCATGATTTTGCCAGGTTTTTTTTTCTTTTTTAATAAACTTTTAAGTTGATTTTGTCGTAATATATTAGTTAATTTTCTCATGATAATGTTTAGTTAGAAAAGGAATGTGCAGTTTATTTAATTGACAGTGATCTGAGATGTTTGGGAGCATTGTCAGGCTAGACTTTTGTAATTAACATTTGTGTTTTGGATGCCAACATTAATAAGCTACATTGTTTATGGCGACACTAGCATGAGCCTATTGAGGTTTATTTTGAATATGAAATTCTCTTTCTTTTGTTTTCAGAACATAGAATACATAATCTGTTACTATTTTGGTGAAAGCCTGCAAGGCAGATAGTTCTATCCTCTAAATTTGTCTTGAAATTCTATTACTCCTTTTTATGGTTTTTGAAATCAAGTAACCTTTTCCAATGTGGAAGGAATTGGAGAAATTTATTTTAAACAATGTGCTGTTATAATATGTTATGGTGTTCTTAGGGTAGAATGGCTAAATATGAGCCGAGCAATCTCAACTGTTAGGGGCACCTAGTGCTAATTAAGAATTGCCTGATATATGTAGCAACAGAACATGTTGATGAATTTTCATATCCTGTTATAATAGTTAAAAAAGGTTTTCCTGATTTGTTTTTAACTTTTTGTGTCTTCTGGAATATGCTAAACTGGTTACAGTCTGTTTATATTTTATTTTTTTAGGTTTCCTGCAGAAGATACCTGTGATCATGGAATGTTCTTGTACTGTGCAGGTGAAGGGACCTAATGGTGACCAGATTCATGATTTTCGTGACAAGATCAGTGAGAAATTTGATTTTGTGGCCCATCACAAAGGAGTCCACCGATTCTGTTTTACAAACAAGTCTCCATATCATGAAACTATAGACTTTGATGTACACGTTGGCCATTTTTCATACCATGAGGAGCATGCAAAAGATGGTAAGCAAGTGCAACTTGTTCTTTATCCCTATTGTCTCTTTGTTGAGCTCATATGAATAAAGAGGTGAACTTAACAATAATTGCTGTGCATATCTACAGAACATTTGAATCCGTTGTTGGAACAAATATCCAAATTGGAGGAAGCACTTTACAACATTCAGTTCGAACAACATTGGCTTGAGGCTCAGACTGAACGGCAAGCCATAAGTAAGTGATGGAACTCTGAATATCCATTAGTTTAAGATGAAGCTGGTTCTGTTTCATGTTTTTCCTTCAGTTTTGTGTTTGGCAAGCTCAAGTTACAAACTAAACAAATGATTTTGATGGTGAATTTGTTCTGCAATCCAATTAGAGCTTAGTTTCCTTGAAAATGAAATATGTTTGCAGGATTTTATTTTGTTATTTTTTATGTTTTTTAAAATATCATACCCCTTGTACCTTTACCAGTTGTGAACCAACTAACTTCCACAAAAGACATTTTTCAATAAGATGATTAAATCTCCTTGAGATAAAATTTAGCATATCTTATTGTTACCTGACATTAGCGATTTAGACATCAACGGGTATACTTTTTAACTGCTCCACCACCTAGGCCAAAATAAGCCACTCATGTTGTGAGCATTGCGTACATTCTTGCCTCCACAACCAAATGATTTTAGTTGTTATCAATCATTGTTTGACAATCATTTTTCTTTTTCTTCTCTTTGGAAATGCAGTAAATGATGATATGAGTCGGAGGGCAGTTTACAAGGCATTTTGGGAATCCACAGCTCTTGTCGGAGTTAGTGTTCTCCAAGTTTACCTCCTCCGCCGCATGTTTGAAAGGAAGCTTGGAATGTCCAGAGTTTAGCTTTAGCTCTGGAGATGAGTTGTCAGTTATACAACCAACAAGTCATTGAATTGGAGTACACAACCTACTGCTGTTTTGTGCTTTTGATTGTTCTTTTGTGACTTGCCAGCCAGAAAAGAAACGTACAGAACCTAAATTATACATCTGAATACCTTTTGTCTTAATCATGATTAATAGATCCATGGATTCTGTATTGTCTTTAGTTACTTCCAACGATATCCTTGAGCCACAGAAGCTGCAAATTAAGCTTATCTGCTTCCTGACATCGTGCCGTGCAAAATTCAGATGCATGAATATATTTCGGATTTTCAAAAATAACCATTGTTATACCAGAATGTTAGCAACAGCTGTGTTGCCTACATGATAAACCAAAAGCACTGTCCCTTTCAAATTCTTATTGTCATACCAATGAAGTCATCTTTATTTCTGCCCAATTAATTGTTGCACCATATTTCTCCGTTAAAATCAATGTCTACTCTTCATGTGAAGAAGTTGTTCTCAAAAAGAAAAATTATTTCACAACCAGTTTCAATCTACCAATACAAGAAGCAGAAAGAATACATGCCACAAACAAAAGCTATGCTGTTACAGCCCGTGGAACAAATAAGGCAAAGACAAGAAATAGCTTGGCTTATAATAATGTTAATAATAACCCACAAAATCAGTTCATATGGATACAGTAAGTATTTTTCTGCTTTCCTCCACAGTGACTCAATTTTTACAGAACGAAAACAAATTCCAGCAGGACTCACCACAGCTCTACAGCTCCTATATTCATTTAAAAGTGGAGCACCAATTACAGATGAACGTACTCTTCCATGGAAGCATTTCAGATGGCCAGGACTTCATTAAGATTCAGCAGATGGGCTTTGAATGCAGCAGAACCATTTTTTCTGAAAACAGTAGATCCCCACAAACAAAAAGCCATTAATATATAAAGAACATACAGGTTGATGGCAGCCTAACAGTACACATTCAATTTCAAGAAAAGAAATGCTAGTGTCATGGTAAATAATGGAAGAACTTACAGGCTGAGGTTTGCCAGGTTCCACTCCATGCTTAATAGGAGGATCAACCTTACTGGGTGAATCCGGTTTGCCACCCGTCTTTTTCTCATCCCTAGCCTTATTAAAGATCACGGTAAATCCTTCAGCTGAAGCAGGATCATTGACATCCCATTCACCAAATTTAGGCAGTGGGCAACCCTTGTCCTGTTTGGCAGGGAAAAACAAAAAACTTACATTAGTATTTTCATAATTGTCTAACATCAGGGGCGAGCCATCTAAGGCCAACACATATTACAACAGGGTTATTTCTTGCAAAACAATAAGCTTGATGACCAAGAATATATACTCCCCGCATTCAAGTATAAAGACACTAAGATCCCTGCTAAGCTGTGATCATTAACTTCATTTGCTTTGGTTGCCACAGTAAATGATATGGAACTCTAAATCTAATGGAAGACTAAAATGACCAGTAGTGCCGAGATTCCCCATCAAACTTAAAAGACTTAACTACAGGTATATGCAGAGAAAGAGCATTATCATCAAGCATGAAGATGATAGGTTAGAAAAGCAGTCAACATGATACGAGAATCATAACCCTTAAATGCTTAGACTGATAAGGTTCACTAAGATTTTAATTGCCACAATCCATGTACCCATATCATAAACAAAATCAATGCTATACTACACCTAGCATGGTATTTACATGTTAGAAAGAAGGTACAAACATTCACACCAGCCCTTGCTCTCACTGTATCTATTTTAACTATCATTCTTGAAAAGAATGACAATATTGTCTACTACCCGCTATTTAATAGACATTCAAGTACCAATATCAATTTATCAAGCCATTGGCAATAAAATCTTGTCTGATTCAAAATTCAAATACAGACAATTGAAGTAGGTCATTTTCAAAAGCACTGATCACAAAAGTAGAAAGGCATGGATCCCAATGAAACCATGGCGTAAGATACATGGAACTGGGGGAAAATTCAGTTACACTCTTTCTAATGAGAAAAATAATAATAATAAAAGAGAGCCTCTCTTTTTTCCCTGGTTTCAAGTAAAAAAGCAGAAAGACAATAAGAAAGGCAGATAAATAGTTCAGAAAACAACTATTCATCAAGCATCCAAACCTGAGTCCTCACTGTAAGAACTACCCATAATAATTATTCCATTTGAAAAAAGTGCACGAACTAAAAAGCATACAACTACAACCATCTATTGATCAAACAAATCAGTGAAGTAAGAGTCTTTCGGTCCACTGAAAAGACAACATCAAAACATCGATTCTTGATGACTGTGAAGCACAGATATAATCAACTTAGCAGTCCAATCAGATCCTTAATTCTCAGAGAAAAAACATAAATATACCAAACACATATTTGGCATTATACAACAACGACTAAAAATTTCAAACGACCATCATCGAGCAAAAATAATTGAAGCATAAAAGTTGCTTATGTAATTCCACTGTCAGCCATTCATGACTCCTCAAGAAGAGTGGTCATTGACATTCCACACAATATCAAACAAACAAACACATTATTGTGAATGGAAGCATCAAAAGATAGTAGGAACCAACACCATATAAATAGAACTGTATTACTTTTGGATCATTCAATGTCCCCACAATAAATCATTTCCCTGTTTGCAATAATGACAACCATCTTTAACTTCTCCATCCATGGCATTCAATTTGAGCACTTGGTACCACACAACATATGCACTTGCTGCAAAATTCCATTTGAATAACCAAAAATGCCCTTTTATAGATTCTCACATGACGCCAATCCACCTACTTCATAACTTCAATTTTCTAATTATATCTACAAAAACTCAACCAGCTTTTACCACATCACCTGCCGATTAATTGTTCCTTTACATCCTTGATTTCTATGCAGTAATCTACAAGCTCATGGTACAAAAAATTTCTCGATTCTCATTCGCACTGAGATTATAAAAACACACACAATAAATAGTTTTTTTTATTTTATTATTTTCAAGTAATAACATAACATGTTCTTGAATCAGATTATAAAAAACCTCTTAATCGCGTCTTAACTGATTCAAAATCAATATCTCGAACAAAAATCAAACAATTTAGAGGCAATATAACACACAAATGAAACACAACTCATTGATTATAATCAAAGATAAGCCCGAAACGGAAAACACAGGTCTTAAATTAGTCAAGGAACATCCAAATCAATCAATGGAATACGGCAACATCCAAATCAATCAAAGATCACAACGGCAAACAACAAACCCACTTCACTAAATCACAAGTTGAGCTAAGAACAACAAATCGGAGCTCCAATCGGTCAAGAATTAAATCAAACAAACAGAGAGAAAATAACTCTCAAAAAAGGAAGTTACAAGAATAGAAACTCGGATGAAAATAGAAACTTTAAAACAAAAATGAAAATTTTTGTTTTTGAGAGAGAGAGATCACATACCGACATGAATGAAAATTAGATAGAGAGAGAACTTTTTTTCTTCCGGGAAACGAAAGGAAAGAGAAAATATGGAGAGACAAACACAGAATTTAGAGAAAGAGAGAGAGAGAGAGAGAGAGGTGTAAACAGTGGAAGGGAACAGAGGTGTTATATTTAACGGTGATGCGAAGGAATTGAAACGACGTCGTGTATGAAGGGGAGGAGGGATAACGGATCGGAAGACGAGCTGGCAAACGGGTTTACACGGAGAATGCAAGCGAGCAGCTGGCACCGTTTCAACAGTTATGTTTACGAGACCGTAATCGCATACTTTTATTCATTAAAATAAAATAATAAAAATGGAGACGTGGGTATCAATCAATTCCATCTAGATGATACTTAAAAGTCATAAAATAATAATAAGACGCTTAACTAACTAACCAGTATTTTTAATTTAATGAAAGTTGAAGATACAAACAGTGTGATTCTCTTGAACCCTGTTTGATTCTAGATGCCGGTTATGTCTATTATTTAGTTGACTTATTTTTGCCAGACAGATTCTCTCTGCAACGGCGATGGCAATGCATTGCATTTTGTAATACCATGTCAAGTTCCTTGTGCCTCTGGCATCAAGCTCAAATTGGACAACGTTACTCATTAGGTTCCCTCACATGGATTTGCTTCCTTTTTCCTGAAATCATGCCCCAAAAAGTATCAGAGTGATCATGCAAGAGGGTAAGTTTTGTTGCAGGTGAATGGAGTTTTAGCACTGAGTTTCGCTTACAGATTGTGTATGGATCAATGATTCAGACCCTCCAAAGGATGTTGAGTATATTGGATACATGCCAGATGTGTGGGTTTGATCCTTGGGACTCACATGCAAAGAGGACGAGGCTTCAACATTATAAATTTTTTTTCCTAATACTGGCAAAGGAGAACAAACTTAAAAACCAACAAATTCTATTTGATTTGCAGAATCACAGAATGGGACAATAAATCGGGTTGCATTTCCAGATCATAGATGATTCATATTGTCCCACGTAGGATTCAGTATTTGGTAGGAGTAAGAGTAAGTCGACTCATTACATGTTTGAATATTGCTTGGGGCCACCGGCTCCACCTGCATGCAGGAGAATGAAACAAGCCCAAGGTACCAGCAAGTCATTCTATGTATTGCCTCTTTCCTGCACTCGTAGCTGCCAAGAAATGAAAATCAACAGCAAGGTAGATCATCAAAAGTTGGAGGCCAGCCAGTTTCAGGTCAAAATGGTAAAAAGTGTCAGCAAACTACCCCTCACCATCTAATAACACATTAGATCATATCATCTTCAATAAAATTGTTTGCCAGTTAAAAGAATCTCCCGCAATTAAAGAAAGTCATTATTAATTTGTGGTAGAGAAGGAGAAACTGAAACCACGAGGCCTAAACCACCAGGGGACCTTGAAAGGACATAGAATGAAAGACATGGACTTGCATAAAATGCAGAGCAACTTTTTCAGAATGCCAGCACCGATAAACAAGTCAACACTTCCCTGCGCTGGTTCTGCGCCAGATGTTAATGCATCAAAAATCCTCTTCAATATCACAATTCTGCTATTCTCATGACATCCAGAAATGAAGCAGAGAGCATTTCACCAGAAGAAAGCAAACCCATTATTAATTAATGAACAAGAATAATGCTTAAAGAAAGGGTAATTGAAGAATACAGGAGTATAGCACAAATGAAAAAAAAATGATCTCAAATGATTAAAAACACTGGACATCTTAGCTGATATCAGTGCAGCTCCTAGGTAGCTCCTAGTTGGGGTATAGTCTAAGAGCATAATACATCACGTAGCATTTCTACTTCTTTTGGCATTTTTACTTCATATTTTTCCCTCTAGGACTTCCTCATGCAAATGTTGTGTGCTTCCATCCCAATCCTCTCTCCCGTAAATCTTTCAAAAGCATCTCACCATTAACAAAGTTACTCTCCTATCTGGAAATGGCATCAACGAGGACAGTATAGGGGGTCGTATGGGGACAAAGACCTTTCTTTTTCATTCCTTCATATAGTTCACATGCAGACACGACATCACCATTAGCACAGAGACCTGAAAAGATCATTGAAAGAAACCACAGCAAGTTTCACACCAGACTTCCATTTGTCTCTTTCAACTTCAGAGCCTCTACAAGGTTTGCTTCTCTTCAGAACATGTGCTTGAGGGTTCTAAAAGCAGCAACAGTTGGAACAAATCGCATCCTAAGCTGTGATCAAGGATGAGCATAATTTCTTCAACCTTCCCACAGTGGGCAAGCCTCTTACCATAGCGCTCTCAGCTACAGTAAAGGAACTGACACCGAGTGTCGCCACTTTATCTTTTAGCTTGAATGCTCCTTGTTTATCCCCCACTCTCCGCATACCATTAATTAAAGTAATTCACTTTGTGTAGGTAGGTATTAAACCCTTCTCTGACATTTCATTCAAAACAAAATGACATATTAAACCCAGTTATGAGAGCATTGTGGGTTATTAGATCAGGAAAAACGCCCAACCTATTGATAATATTAAACAGATCAAAGGGCTTTCCCAGATCACCAGTTTTATAGCCACTTCATTTTGAGCATGTTAAATGCAAAACAACCCACTTAGCTAACTTGTACAACTATCTTTTTCAAGAATTTAACACCAGTTTCCAACATACCAGTCTCACAAAACCCAAGAATGAGGGAATGACAAATTAAATTGTCGGGCGAAAGCCCACCGCTCACGATGATACCGAGTAACACAGAGCACATTAATAAATCTATTTTCTTCGAATAACCTTGCAAGAGAATATTATACTACGTAAACAAACTAGGGCAAAGATTTCTGCTCCTCATCGTGGCTAACAGATCACTTGCCTTCACCATTTTTCTACCCTTTGAGACTCCTTCTATAACTGCATTAAGAGCAATGGTATCAGGGTACACACCTTCCGTCTCCATAGTCCGATTGGCCTGCCTTGAAAAGAACATCAACAAACAGGTAAATACTACATTGTTTGGGGAGAAAACAAATTTCGCTGTCACTTTCTTCGAAGAAAAGGAGAGCAGAAACCACTTAACCCTTTCTACGTAACCCAGCAAGAAGACTAGAATATGTGTAAGCATCAGGGCGGCAAATTGAACTGAACCATCTCATCAAAAAGAACCAACGCCTCTCACAAATTCCCAGATTTGCAAGTTTCGGCTAGTATTGTGTTGTAGGCAACAATATCTACAAAAGAAGGAATGTGGTAAAGCTTATTCAAGAATATCTTGGCCTCCTTTAAATTCCGGCCTTTGCATAGTCCTCTTAATTAAACTACTATACGTGAAAAAACTTGCAGATGACCTAATTTAACCGTTCATTCTCTCAAATAAACTCTAATTAACAAGTCAAAAACTGCAGGGTTTAAACTACAAATTGAGTATGTTGTCATTAGGGGTCCATTTGAGCCAACTGCCTCGGCATTAACTTGGCATCCTCGTACATTCCAGCTCTTACAAGTACATGGAGTTGTTGAGCACGGGATACGAGTTAAGTAATCGAGTTCCAATCCAGGCTGTCTCATGCCCAGTTGAGGAATTTCAAAGCTAACCTCCCATGAACAGATCTCGGTGAAACTAGCCTGTAAGAATACCAGACGTTTGCAAGTTGTTCTTTTGAGTAGTGACCTGTCAAGTCTCGACCGCTATTGAGAGAATCTTTTGGTAGTCGCGGAACTGAGGCAGAACACCAGTGAAGTCATTCTTCTATTCATTATCATTATCAGTAACTTAAAGAGAGTTTGGACCAAGTGAGAAATGAAGAAGGGTAATTCAGTTAGTTAATTTTAACTGTTACTATCGAAGACATTCTATTGCTAGAAATCACCGCCAACTGTGTTTTATTTACAGGGCCACCAAAAAATTGATAAATTTGTGATTGGATTCCATAAGTGGTTTGTGATTGCCGTAGAAGCCTCTTCAATCGATACAACTCGTCTGTATAAAAGTATAACCCATCCAAAACGGAACACAACTCAAATCTCTTGTGCTAATTATAATTAATTATTGCCTTTATGCAGAAGGCTAAACATCTAATATGAACAACGATTCGACACCTGTCCACTAGACATTCATTCATTCTATTCCCTCTTAAGAAATTTAATCCATGAAGCCAGAGAAGAAAACAACTTCCCAGCTAACAACGAGCTCCCCTCATCGAAACCAAGCATAACATTATCGTTTTCATTGCTGGCCAACCCCCTCAGACGCCAAGATGCGAATAATCCTTTCCAAAACATGATTTTGATACCCCAAGCGAATTACAGCTTTTCCGAAAGTTGTTAATATTTCTATCTACCTTAATCAGTTGGCTTCTGCGAGAATAATAGAGCAATGCAATCAGATAAGCTATGAACTTTTTAGACGGAAAGAAAGAAAACATCAAATAATGTAAACTCAACCTTATAGAATGAGGCGGAGATCTTAATGGCATGTATGTACATGGAGATGTGGAGTCGGACTGGCTGCACTGCTGGAGCAACATCATGGAATATTTTAACCAAAGCCAAAACCTTCACTGGCTTCATGTACGGCAAGCAACAACCGTTCTTGAAGATGTTCCTTGGAGGAATACTCGGGAAGGTCTAGCTGATTAAAGCTGCAAAATAAGAATTAAACATTAGAGCAGGGGAGGACATATGATCTTGAGCAATTCCTGCCTCCTGACATAAAATTACAAATATAAAATAGCACCAATCATGTGATCATCACCGACCATGTATGAGCAGAGGGAAGCCGTTCCGGAGCACCATATGCCTTGTGAATCTGAAACTTTTGGGGACCAGAGATCCCTTGCAATGCCTTGAAACCCTCCAATGGAACCTGAAGCCACAATTATTTCGTGTAATTGCCTCAAACCAGAACAATAATTAACAGAAGTTGTGGTCCTCTATCAACTTGAGGATAAACCACATTTTTAAGCTTCTCATATACTTTCTGAATGCTATTTCTTCTGTGCAAAAACCCCAGGATACATATATAATAGAGAGGTAAATTCTACCATTTAATGACGATCTTGAGACCTAACTTATCC
>BNST01000816.1:0-238777 GCA_019650275.1 Xylocarpus granatum | reverse complement strand
GCCTTCAACCCACCCAAAGCGCTCATACAATGTATTTCGCAGATGGAGATTCACCCATTAATCGGCCAGGGATACACACTACAGGGCCAGAATTTTCTCATATGCCTCATTACGGCACCTCGACCACTCCCAATCGTAGTAGCTACCCTTCTTCCTCCACTTCCTCACTTTCGAATATTGCTCACCACACTATCTGTTTCCTCTTTCGCCCCCCCTACTAACGTCATGGTTGTCCTTTTTTTGTTTCCGTGCTCTGGGTCTCTCAGTATCGGTCACTTCACATAGACTTGACTACTTTGGTTTCTGGATCCAGCGGCCTCTCACCGCGGAGTCCGTGTGCCCAGTGCCCACATTATTTCAATCTCCGCGCCTGGGGTTGGCCACGTACCAACAATTGGCCAATACTGATAGCCTACGATTTTCTAATGACCCTTACTCCGCGGCCGTCGAATCTCCATTGCGCCCCTTAACTCCACTTCTTCTTACCCAGGCACGTCCGTTTATCTCGGTATTTTTCCTATTTCCCTCTGTTTCGTCCAAGACCCGGGAAAGTGAAACTACAAAAAGCAGCATTTTCTAATCATTGTCCCTTCAATTTGGGAAAATGCTGTTCCTTCGAAATAACATCGGACTCATGTCCGAGCGTTTGCCTTCCGTCTATTTGTTGTCATGCACTTGGTCTGGCCCGCTATGAACCTAAGCAAGTGTCCTCACTACTACCTATAAGGGTTTCGTGGATTGTCAGTTATCACCCCAAACCGACTATGCATATGCGCTTACACCATCATTTGGAAGAAAAATCCGTTGATCTTACTGCGAAATTGTGGCGTCTTATGGACGTCTTTTTTGCCAGTAATAAACACGGCTGTTCTTGGGACCCAGGGCCTTTCCGGGCCAGGTACTCGGCACCCATGCCTCAATTTCGACCTGGGTGCACGGAGACCAACAACCCAATACCTAGGCCGAAATTTCTCCAACCTTTTGATCCTTCCATTCCTTCTTTCTCTTTTGTTCTTTCCTTTTTCGTCGTCCGTCCAAAGGAGCTCGCTATTCCATTAAGGAGTTCACAGACTGCCCTGCCTGTTGTTTCCAAGCGCATTCTTCCATTTTTTCTTTGCCGATGTAAACTCGCTGGTGTCCCTCCTTATGAGATAATACAGGCATAATCACTATCAATATATTCCTGAGTCGCCTTAGGTCTTACACCTTAGGGGCCACCATAATCTCAAGCCCCGCGCCGACCAACAATTTCAGCCACGCCAAAAGGGGAGTGGCACACTCTTGTGACCACAGGGCCCATGCTTACCTGACACTGCACTCCTTTGAATTTTTCGTATTTACCTTTATGACAAAAAAAAAACAGGGCGCGTGACTATCATGCGCCCAAAGAGGACTTTTAAGATGATCGGAGAAAAAAGGTTGCATCTTCCTGGTTCTCCTCCCTCTCTTTCTGTGTAATCGGGTGAGACTCATTGGGCCTTATCCTGTCAACCAGTCTTCTGGGATTCCTGCCGTATTACTCTAGTTTCCTATTTCTCCGGCCTTCTTCTGTAGTAATCGGACCGAAAGAGTCCTGTACCAGAGGGCCCCACAATCCAACGTAGGTCGTTTCTTCTCCTCATCGACTGGCGGGAGCCCCGCTGTTGTAGAATATCTTCTACGCCCTCAAAATGCGTTCCAGTAAATGACATGGCCTACCATACTTTCAAATTTTTTTCCAGGGTTTTCCTTGTTCTTGGTGTTCCTAGGGTCCGTTGTTTCGTTAGGGCCGGTGTAACTACAACTGGAGACCTACATTCCATGCCACATATTTTCGTTCCTGTGGTGTCCTCAGAATAGACCCCTAAACTGGCCCAAACTCACCTCATATGTGGATTTGAATCGAAATTCTTCCAACTTTCGACAGGCCACCGCTCGTATACGCCGCGAGATTAGTTTAGAATTCACTCAAGGCGACCTCCAATTCGTTGACATAGAATTCGTTTTTCAGGTCATTTTATTCATGGTCTCTAAGTATTACGTCTCTCGGGATAGCCCACTTGGGATCTAGGTAACCTCTCCTTCACCTATAACGCTTTGTTTTCTCCGGAGGGGACGTCAGTTCTTGCTGCCAAACTTTCAGAGCCGCGGGGTGGCCAAGGACCAGGAAGCCCTAAATCACTGAAATGGCCGCCCTGTGAAACGTTGAATTTTTGACTTATGTCCAGGGCGCGTGAATTCTCACGCGCCGGATCAATTTTACCCACCGCAAAAAGGTTGTACTACTTTATCGCACCGGATCCTATAATATATTAATCTGACCATTGTTCTCTGGTCCATTGGACCATATATGGCCTTGTTCTGCCCTTATTGGCGTCGTTCTCGTTATGGTCCACCTCTATTCAATTGTTTCTGGCCTGGATATTGGTCCGAGGACCAAACCAAAAGGCTTAACATACCTAGGTGTCGTATCATTTCCAACGTACTGCCGGAGCGACCTAGAAGTAGAATTAATTCACCTGGTGATCCCCCTATCTTAAACCCCCCGTAGTAGATCTTCCTTATGTTGTTTTCTCCACTTCCATCACCCAACTTACCGAACAACCATTTCAATTTTCTTGGTCTCCCTATTGTCGCCACGCCCGTTTTTTCCTCTAGGAGGATTCCTGTTGTTCTTTTGCTGAAATGGGATCCCAGTGGCGGGCTTCGTTTTCCCACCGGGACCGGGTACCACAGGGACCACACTAGCCCACCAACACATTTCGGCCCTGGGGGTGCACCACACTAATTGATCATCCACACAATTAGGACAGCCAATAACTAGGCCGAAACAATTAAATTCACAACAGACCTCCATTAGTTTGCCGTATGCGCATGGGAAAATAACTTAATTGTTCGCTGCACTGATTAGTTAATCATGTTCGTTTTTTTCGGCTCTGGGTTCCTTGGGATTTCGTGGTACCTGGTATATCTTACCGTGGTTCTCCCCGAGGACTCAAAGTCATGATCCCCTAATTTTTGTCAGTTCCTGGAGGGGTGATGTCCCAAACATCGGCCCAACAGTGGCCAATACTGAAGTGTGTTACTCACAGCCGAGAAGGATTTATCTAAAATGACATTTTAAGGGCGCGTGAATCATCACATTTCTTCTGCTAACTTAATGAACTCCAAAATCCCTTTAAGTACTTGAAGGAGTCTTTTAAATGCAATACGGCATTTTTATTCTTAGAATGCCCATATCAATGGGTTCTCGGGGACCAAGGGCCTTTTTCTGCCTGCGTTCCCAAGGACTCATTCTATATTTTCTCACTTCCGTGTCAGAAAGACCAACCTGGTTTGGCCGAGGACCAGGTGCCCAATACCTAGGTCTAATTTCCCAACGATGACGGCCCGATCGTAAGCTGCCGTGAATATCACCTACCCAGAGCTCTTTTTCAGCCTGTGTTGTTGTGGACCCAAGGCCTTTCCGGGCCACCAGGATCCCACGGGGAACCCTCGCCCCATTTCCGGCCTATACCCACTCGGTGCCCGAACACACATGGCCCAAGACCATAGGGCCTGAATTCCCTCCAACGCACCTTCTGTAGGACGCCAGAATATTCACCGCGCCCCTCCAAAGGGTCTTGTTTTTCGGCCCCTATGTTGTTTCTCGAGGAGTCAGCCCCCAAATTATCGGGCCTGGGTGGCCCAGGACCAAGGGCCAACACTAAGGCCGAATTATTTTTGTCTTAAAAATGAGACGCCCCATGGTGTAGCGTGAATATTCCAATGCGCCTTCCGAATATAACCGGTACGCAATTGCGTCCATACGTATCTCAAATAGGACCTAAAGGGCACATTTTTTGTGCCCTGGTGTTCGCCAGTAGGGAAACCATCAGTTCCCATATTTTCGAACCTGGTGGGTTGGCCGAGGGCCCTAGGGCCCCAATCCCTAGGATAATCGAAATTTTCAAATAACTGCCCCTCTCAAAATGACTTATCACCTTTAGGCAGTGACATAAATCCGCGACAGAACGCGGCCTATGACTCTTGTTTCTCCCCACTCCCAGCTCCTCTGTTCCCTTACTGGGGGTACCCAAGGGCCTCTGATCCCCGGGGCCAGCGTACCAAACGGGAACGGACAAAATCCATTATCAACGCGCCTTTTAAATTTTCGGGCTTGGGGTGTGTCCGTCGTTCAGACTACAAATAGTGTGTGCCCAATACCATAAGGCCGAAGTTTCTCCCAACGACAACATTTATCTTGCGTAGCGCATTTGAATATCTTGATCGTTTCTTTGTGGTTGTCACCAACTCTTGTCTGGGTTTCTTTTTTCGTTCAGAAGGCCTATGGGTTCCCTGGGATCTACGGCGAAACCTTTTCATCCCCCGACATAATGTGGGATCTGTTCACATGTTCGCCACGAGGAACATCAATCGGTTTCCCTTCATCCCCTTACATTTAGCCTCCATAGGCGGTGGCCCTAACAGGACCCTGGTGTAGGGGTCCCAATAGCTTGTAATTGTCCTTTTGAAAACAGAATTTTTCTCGATTACCTTAAGGGCCTTAGTCGCTGGGTGATGAATCAATGGACAGTCCAACAGGGATCATTGAATCGGCCCTCCGTGTGGTGTTATCTAATATTGTACATTTTGCCTTTTCTGTCCCTTAAGAGGCTTTTCTGTCCACAAGGAACTTAGAAAGTTTTTGGAGTTATGTAAGCAATACACTCCCGTAACCATATCCAAATAATGTTTTTTTTCGATTTTCTTTCTTTCTGCTTAGCGACCTATTTTAGGTCCCCCTGGCACATGAAACTCAGCATAGTATGAGTTGGGCCTTGCCAATCTAAATACCCCCCCCTGCTCCTTGGTGTTTGAAGAAATCTCGCAAATGTCCCAAGTGCTTGTCCATTTTCTATGCATTTACCATAGTAACATCAGTTCACCCCACCTCTCTATCCTGAATCCTCACGATTTTAATTTGCCTTTACCCATTGTTTCCCTCTCCTAACTTTCACAAGTTTTTGGAATATTTTTAAAAGCAATAATTTCCAAGCGTCCATCTCCTTATTAATTCTTCACCAAGTCAAAGATCATAAATTGTGCAATAATCATCAAATAACAAACAGTGATAAAAATTCAAATAAGCTTTATAAACCTTATATGATATTCCTATATCTCGGCTACTAAATTTCCGCGAATGTCTGTATGTATGATTCCTTCTAATAAGTTTTGAAACGTGTGAGGCCCGCTTGGTACCAAAAGGTCCGGCAATCCACCTAGGTTTCCCCGTTTTGACATTTTTACCCTTTGTTGGGTACACATCGCATGATACCCTTTTACTACAGTCTCACAACAAGTCTCAAAAATCGTAAAAATCATAAAGGCACTACACTAAGTACATTTGCAGAGTTCGGTCGGTAATGAATTATCACGTGTCTCTAACCACGGCCGTTTTGTGTACTGCCTCTTTCTATGAGATGATATGGATCCGCTCGTATTTTTATCTTCCTGTCTGATGGAGGCCGACCCACATCATATGTGAGGGTAATTCTTTCCTCTTCATAACCATTTCCTTTTTATAACACCAGCAATGAGTAAATGAACATTATATATAACAAGCATTATTTTGTAAAATTAATATGAAAAAAGACCATCAGACCCAATGTAACACTTCCCACACAAGATTAGAATTAATGACCAAAAAATTTTCTAAAAATTACCCAAAACGTTAAAGGAATATCAATAAAGGTTACAAAGTCCAAAGAAATAGAAATTAAAGTTCCTAGAAAATTAGGTAAATCCTGACAAGTGCAGGTCCTTTTAGTTGTACCTCCAAATTCCCCATTACAAAAACCACTATTTGCAGAACCTAACACCTGCACATGCGGTTTAACCCCAGAGTAGGCCATTCCTACAGTTGACGCTTACATCCTTTAATTTCCAGAAATGCCAGTAAAAACACGCTCGCTCCCTGGTTCTTTTTCCTTAGGTTTTTATTTTTGCTATAACGTGCGCCCCTTGGTGGCCCCAGAAAACCATTTTCGTAATATGTTGTAAAGAACCAGAGTCAATACCACCATGGTTTATTATTCACATGTGGAACACCAACGTATTCAAGCCTACACTATCTAGATTCTACCTTGTTAGCACAAGTGCAAAACAGACAATACCGTTTCTTAAAATCTAAGCGCCCATTGCTGAAATTTGATATAATCCTTCTTTATATGCCTCCGCCCTTTTTTACCTATCCAAAAGAAACTATTTTAGATTCTTTCCTTTATTTTCAGCTTTGGACCGGGTCAGTTTTTATCGTGCCTATTTTTTTTTCCATTTCTTATTCCTATCTTTCTTAATCCTTTTCATAAAGCTGTCCCCTTTGGTTGGCCAAATGTTGCACTCCTTGGAAATGTTTACTCGCCCTCCCATTTTGGTAACTCCTGCAATTAATCTTCCCTCTTCTTGAACACGTACATTTCCCATCCAATTGTCATTAAATAGAGGACCTACTTTTTTTTCATCGTTTTATGTGCGTGTATGATAAGAAATTTTTAAAGGGTCCAACCTAATGGTGGGTGGAGTGGTCCAAGTGAATTGGTCGATAAAAATATAGTGCAACAAGGTGAAAGGAGGATTCTCCTTGTTCCACTTCTCTTGTCCTTTCACCGTCCCCTAGATGTTTTCAATTGTAGGGGCCGCTCATATCTCCTATTAATCCGTCATTGACCAGGAGTGTTGCTTCAACCCTGCGCACTACCTGTCTAGTGATGGTCGATCCAACAAGTTTTTCATTCAAGAGACACTTTGCATAATAGGGTAACGTGGGGGGGGCTTGGAGTGGCCTCAATTATCGTGAGAATGCACCAAGGGCCACACTAAAGTCAATTTGTTGTCTCATCAATACGCCCTTTTCATCAAAGCACGAACATCATTATGCTGAGCGACTGAACCACGTATACTAGCAGAAATTTTAGTCTTTATGAACATTACACTAAGACGATTAGATCGCTCCCAACGTTCATAAAGCTTAATTTGTGCTGGAGTGCTAGCATCAGTAATAGGTGATGGTTCATCTTTCCGTATAGCATAATCTATATCCTGCCACCCTAAATACAACAATATTTTCTCTTTCCATGTCTTATAATTATCTCCTACTAGTTCAGGAACATCTAAGTTGATATCAGATATATTTGTAGGTTGTGATGCTGCAAAATTACATACTTATGATGAATTTTATTGAGGTTTAAACATTATCATATTTTATCAATATAAAATATGCATAAAATATGAATCGCATGACATAAAATACTACCTGTGGGTTAAATATTTTATTCAAATAGATTCACATATCTTAATGATAAAACTATTATATTATCTCTAATTTCTTAATTCCTGTGGGTAAATTAAGAAAAATAATATAATATTTTATCCTAATTAATCATATAAACGTAATAAAAATTCCTGTGGGATAAAATTTATCACATCTAATATGATCAATTACAATTAATGTCTTAAATTATATGTGATCCTTACACAATATAAAGTTTTATCTAACTTAGGGATGCTGTGGCTACTCCCTAATATTTTAAACTTTTTATGGATCACTAAGACATTTCAATAAATATATATGCCTTATAGAAATTTTATCCAAAATATTTCTATATTTATTGTATAGGTAATAGAGAGTAATATATTTAGCTAACAATCACAGTAGGTCAATTCCCAGGAAAGATTGGAGGGGTCACAAGCGGTCCCACTTAAAACCCAACCTCCTTAGACAGAATTTTCCAAACATATAATTATAAGCAAATAAAATACTACAACTATACCAAACAATAATACTTCAATATGGCATTTTTCTATTTACTTAAATTTTATGTATTTTTTTTTAATGTATTTGCATACTTTACTATTTACCGTATCTAAAATGTATGCATAAAAATATAAAATACATAAACTCAGCAAATTATATTATTGCATCATAAAACACAAAATATATGCTTAAAATAATTAAATCCAAATTATGCATATAACATGACATAAATAATATGCATAAATTCAAACATTTAAATTATACAAGATAATTTAATTAAAAATAAATTAAATTATTAATAAATTTGATTGTATTAAAATATTTATACAAAATATATTTTAAATCCAAATCACAAATTTAATAATGGGCATTTTTATTTTTGCAATTAATATTAACATTAAAAACACATAATAATATTAAATGTGTCTAATTAGTATACATCTAGTCATAGCTCAGTGGTCAAGTCTTGTTATGCATGGGCCTGGGTTCGAATCCAGCCCATTCTTATATATTTTTCAAATACTAAAGAAAACCGTATGACATGTCGTCCATTCATATTAAAGACAAACCCGTATGACATGTCATCCACTGGTAAAGGGTCTTCTTCAACCTCCAGCCGGGTCAACCCGACCCGAATTAAGACCCACGAACCCGAAAACTTATCCGACCAATTTTCTAACCATTTTTGACACCGTTTTTAATGTTTTTTTACGTCCAAAATGTTATAAATTCAATGTTAAAATAATTTATAACATATATTTTTAATAAAAATATAAAAATATAAGTTGCATGGAAAAATAAAAACTTTAACAAACCCATAACACTATTTCATATTTTCTCTCATGCAACTCAACAAAGTAAGCAAGGCAGAGATTATAAACATGCTCTGATACCAAATGTAAGCATAAAATACTAAAACATGCTTTAAAAACTGAAAATTTAAATTGCGGAAGCCATGGATAACCAACCTCTCGCCATTGCTTTTCTTCACGTTTTTGAGTGTTGCCAAAGCCTTCTAAGCTCTCTAAATCCTCTCAAGATGGTGTTTAACAAGAATTTCGAGCTTAGGGACCTTTGCAAAGCAAAACACCTCCCAATTTATAGAATTCTTCCCATCAAAGAATTCTCAAACTTAATGGAGGTATTATGGCTACTCAATGCTGCAGTTTCATAATTTTAAATTTGAATTTCAAGAGTTACAAAACATAATGGAGAGTTAAGGGCCATAATTTGGATGTTACAAATCATTTCTTAATGAATTTGATTGTTACAAATTCAAATTTGTAACTTACACGGTAGTCCGGACTTCATAATTGACAAATCTGGCAACTCCATTAAACTCTGAGAGAAGATCCTTGATTGGAACACAAACTTCACCAATAGTTTTGTCTCCAAACATGGCTCCTCCATGTCGCAGTTCAAACTTAATGAAGATATGATCACAATCGTGAAATGTGACGTCTTTTAAATCAAATTGCATCTCATGATTCCATTCTGGATTCCCATCTCCCTCTTTGTCTGCTGGAGTTCTATCTTGCTGCTTTTGCTCCAGCTTTTTACCAGGATCATCACTGATAATCGAAACTTGAACATAGAGGGAGAGTTTCTGAAAGAAATTGAATGCTTTCAGATCTTTTCCGAACATTACCTTGATTTCCAGTGAGCTTGATTCCATCGATGAAGTTGATGTGGTTCTGATAGTCTTTTCAAAAACAGGCCCAAATGAGTGTTAGAGCCGATTCAAACTTATATGCAAAGCAACCGAAAAAGATATCTTCCTGCCAGAAAGTTCTTGGGCAGCATATTTCAATGCACCCACAGAAGCTATTTTGGATGGATTTGCCAGAATTTTGATGCATGAAAAAAATCAGAAATTTCTTGAAGTTGACCCCTCACTGACCTGATCTTGATAGCTGGACATGAGGCTTCGTGGGCTTATCTAACTGACGGTTGGCATCGTCATTTGTTCAACATGGGCAACAATAGCCAACAAACGTTCAAACTTCAACAGGATTTATAACCGGATTTACCAGTTTTGACTTTTCTCAATATCCACTCCTCATTGGTTCCGTTCCAAAGTCATGAATATCTTCACCAATAATCCCCACAAGAGCATTTTCCATCCTTAAAATGATGGAATCTATGAGCATCTCTCACTATGATTTCTCTTCCTGTAACCTTAGAGATGAACTTGGTAGCAGTGTGACAATCCCCACACACTCTAAGATTTTTCTTTATCCGAATCACACTCCCCGGTCCAGAATTTAGGAGTCCAAAAGCAATGGCCAGCTTCTCACTGTGCACATACAACATCTTTTCCTTTGTCTCTTCCTCCACATCATGCAATGCAAAGTCTAAATCTGGCATATAACCTTCTCGTCTAATCCTGCCCATCAATTTTGCCAACTCTGAATAGATTAGATCTGTTTGAGGCTGTGATCTATCCCCAGCAACAAATGTATACACTTTGTTTTTGATCTCGATAACTGTGTGGCCGGTAATTTTTCTTACTCCTCTACGTTTCATCAGCGCTCTAATCCTATCAGCTTCTGCTCTTTTGCCGGATGATGCATATATATTAGACAAGATAACATATCGACCAGGGTTCTCTGCATCCAAATCGAACAAGGCCTTTGCTGCCATTTCAGCCAGTTCTACATTTGAATGAATTCTACAAGCTCCTAAAAGAGCTCCCCACACACCAGCATCTGGTCTTATTGGCATTCTCTCAATGAATTCCCTGGCTTCAATTAGTTTTCCAGCTCTGCCTAACATATCGACCATACATGCATAATGCTCAGGTCTTGGTGTGACCTCAAAATCTCTAAGCATAGAATAAAAACACTCCCATCCTTCATCAATCAAGCCAGCGTGACTGCAGGCTGACAATACCGACACAAATGTGATATGGTCTGGCTTTATTGAAGCCCTCATCTGATCAAAGAGATGGAGAGCTTCTCTACCGTGGCCATGCATCCCGTAACCCGAAATCATGGTGCTCCACGAGATTACATTTTTCTCTTTCATCCTATCAAAAACATTTCTGGCATACATTAAGCTCCCACATTTCACATACAGATCAACTACAGCAGTACCTAAAGCTAATTGATTCTCAAAGCAAACACGAACTATGAGTCCATGAACAACACGGGCTTGCTGGAAGGATGCTAAACCAGAACAAGCTCGAATCACAACAAGGAATGTTACAGAATCAGGGATGATCCGCTGAAATATCATCTGTCTAAATAGCTTGAAGGCTTCAAGAGACAAATCTGCTTGAGCATAAGCCTCAATCATAGATGTCCAAGACACAAAATCCTTGTTTAAAATCCCATCAAAGAATCTTCTTGCCCTATCGATTCTCCCACATCGCGCATACATTACCATTGCAGAGTTTTGCAAAGACTGATCAAGATCAAGTCCATTATCTACAACAACTCTACAAACATCATCCGCCTCACTCTCTCTGCGAACACACGCCATCGCATTCAAAATAACAACCCTATTAGGTTGAATCCTCTCCCCCAACATCCGCTTAAACAACAATAACCCTTCCTCGTAACAACCATTCTGCGCATAAGCACCAGTCATCGAGCTCCACGTAACCACATTTCTCTCAGGCATTCCACCAAACACTTGTCTACAGACATCGACTCGCCCGCACTTACCATACATTGCAATAAGAGAATTACACACGAAGACATCAAACTGATATCCCAAGCCCAGAACGTCATTATGAACCTTAACCCCGAATTCAATATCACGTAAACATCCACAAGCTTTGAGAACAAAAGGGAACGTGAAGTTATCGGGCTCGATATTTAATTCACGCATTTGGGTGTATAATTGCAAAGAACGATCAAACCGGCGGTTATCAACGAAGACGCGGATCATGACGTTCCATAAAAAGAGGTCAGAGAAATGGGAGACGGAAGAGAAGATTGAGAAAAGCGTTGGAAATGGAACCGAGAGAGGCGTACTGGGAAATCAGTTTGGTGATAAAGAAGAGGTCCCCGTGGAGATAAAAATGACATCTTAGCATGAATCCGTGAAGAGTTCTTAAAGACCGGAGGGTTTGGCATTTCTCGATTGATGAAATGCACGTATCCCCGTCGAGAACCGATAGGTGAAAGCATCGAGTCCGCGGCTGCGCTGATGTAGCGGAGAACAGGAGACGCAGCTGGGAACATACAGGCGGGAACTTGGTTAGCTTCTGCATGTTCAGTTGCGACACCATTTCACTACTTTCCAATGGTATTCAAATTATGGTTACCGTGTAACTGTACACGAACATCAGTGCCTTGCTGCTGAAGTCATCTATAGACTTTTGGGTAATATAATAATATGACATTTATCATGCATGACGGTTTTGATTGCAGCAACTTGAAGATGATCGGAAAGAACTGAAGGTGTGAAACTGTGACATCCAAAGAAACTGCACCACAAGCTTTTCCCTTAAAAATTAAAAAGAAAATTACACCTTTACTTCAAATCAGATAAGATGGAATATACAACGGTACTGCGTGTGATAGTTTTCTTGAATCTACAACGGTGCGGTGACGAATAAAACAAAAGAAAACAATGGATTGTAATCAATTGTAATTAGTAATACAAAAAAGAATGAGCCTGAGGGCATTCAGTGCTCGATACCCGATATCAAGGGCTTGTGGGGAGCACTGCATCCGTGTCTAACAATTTTGCCTCGTCTTCATCCAGTGAAATGCTATTCCAATTATGACTCTTCACGGAGAACATCTTAGACCTGTCCAATCTGTTTCCTCTAAAACCAGTTATCTTGGATGATACCATAGGCATGACAAAAACTGCAGATGCATTAATTGAGTCCTCTCCAAGACCTAATGATAGTGACAAAGCAGTCTGCAAGAAAACATGTCAATGTTAACAATATGGTTTTACAAACCATTTTTTTTCCTAAAGAATTAGGGATGACTTGTGTAATTTCACACCTTTGCCTTGGCCATTATATCTGACATCTTCATCAACATCCCTTGCACAAATGATCTCGTTTCTTTATTTTGTAAATCCCCAGATGACAGGATCAATCTGTCCAAGATACATAACTCACAAAATTAATAAAATTGCATGGTTCGACAACATTAAAGCATCCATCATTATTTAGAAGTTTGACAATGTAAGAGAATGCATTATACCTGTCCACTTCATTTGAAATGCTTGAAGACATTACTGAAACTAAAGATGAATTATCTTTGACCTCTCCGCCTGAAAATTTACAGTATAAGTTCCTGTCCATGTAACTAGTATAATTTGAACTTAAAAATGACAATGTCAAAATACCTTTAGACTCATCAGGTGCGAGCAAAGAAATGCCAATGAACACAGATGTCATTCCTAGTATGAACATGGTCGTCCTAAGTGTATTAAATACCTGTTTCAAGAAAAGATGGAACAGCTCTCCAAATCATCTATTCATAATTTCATACCATAGGGATGCAAGCAACCAGTTGAAAAATGCAAAAAGCCTAAAAATATCCAGGAAGCATACATCGAAAACATCATGAATGCTTGTGATGCATTCTAAGTGCAAAATAATTTTCTGATAGAGAATTGAAACATATTTATGTTGACCAAAAAGATAAAACCAACAAAAAACTTTTCCTATTGTATTGTGCAAGATAAATTTGGACTGAAACTGGATTCACAGCGAGGGGTAATCATTTGAACCAAAGCTACAATCACATTAGCACAAAATTCAAAAACGTTAACTACACTTATTGCAAAAACCATTCTGTCTGATTCACCATCAATTCAAAATCTTAGTAGAGCAGACCACAAAATTCAAAATGGGAACTACACTTATTGCAAAAGCATTCTGTCTGATTAACCCTCAATTCAAAATCTTAGTAGAGCAGACCCTATGTTTTCTCTTTGTTGAGCATTCACTAAATGTAGTTACATGTAACACCCTAACAACTCCCAATATATTGAACCTAGAACACAATTTTGCACCCAAATTTTAGAAAGAGAAATGAAGAGATAGAGGACCTGATACTCCTGAAAGTACACAAATCCTGTACAAATAGAGAAGAAAGTCCACGCAATCTGAAACATAGGAACAATAAGGATTGCATCAAACAGGGCCAACCCTTCATTCAACCTTGTCATCTGCAAAGTTAGAAAGTGTTAATACAATAAATGAGTGATAATATCACCATAAACATGAAGTTATACAAAAAAGACAGTTCTTCTACAATCTTTACCCAAAACCCAGATGTGCTAAGAAATAATAGAAGCATGGAGTACGTGAACCAACTGTGGAGTTGGTACCCATTAGACATGGCTAACCTCAACAGGTTAGAGCTGCAAGAACAAGAGAATTGATGGTCAAACCAGAATAAAATCCCAGAATACCCGGTTGCATCTTCAAAGGGCAATGACAACTATGAGCTAACTTACAGAGATTTTGCAAACAACACTGAGCATGATCCCACGGCACCCGAAACTATAGCATAGGAAAAAGGAAGCATCATATGCCAATGAGGTCTAAGGTCTTGTCCAGAAACAGCAAACAGAAGTTCTCCTCTCCTGCAATTATACAAGTTGAGTGTAAGAAGGGCAAACAATATAAATGAACAACCAACTCCAAATCCTTAATAAATAGAATCGTGTACTTCACCTGTAAACGTAGTGATGTAAAGCAACAACTAAGATCAAAATCAGACAGTACACAAGGAATGTGATGTTGCTATATTTTTCTGCCAACTGCTCTGGTGTGTAAACTGAAAGAATTGTGATTAAAATTAATTAACCATTCAATCTTCAAGGCTAATTGAAAATCAGTAAGTTTGTCATATTTGACCACGAAAAGTATCAAAAGCAAGGTACCAGGCGACTGGTGATTGCCAAAGGCAACTAGAAAAATGTTCCCAAGAACGATAAAGGCTGTTGCAACCAGTACCCTGTAACAGAAGCATTACCAAGCACATTAAGCTTCCTTGACAAAATGTGAAACAACAAATACAAACTTCATTACAGTTATGAAAATTAGCTCACTTCAGATCTTAACATACTTGACTGTCACCATTTTGTTGAACACGAAGTAAGCAAATGCAATGTTGGATACAAACTGAACAGAGCCAAGAGCAGCAAGAAGGGACTGCAAAAGCAGGAAGACAAAGACCAATAGAATTTATAAAATTTAGAAAATAAGGATTGGTCATCCAACATACAGAAAACCAAGAAATGACAGGTTTCATCCATACTGACCTGAGCAGCATATCCAAAGGAAATGAAATTAAGGCAATTTCCAATAATGAAAATTAGAATACCTGCATTAATTACAAATTCAAGGCTCAAACTCTGGAGCCGCAATAAATTCAAAACCACCTAAAATGAATTAATCATCATAAGACCTGACTTTACCAACTCTCCAAGAATGAAAGTATATAATAGGCTTCAATGATTGTCTTCCATTTGTTCCGTCACTATCTAGCATAGAATGCCTTTCTCTCTACAAACAATTCAGCCAGACTCAACAAAACCGGCAGCATGATGTAAAGATAAAAAAAATAGTGCCATTATCTGCAGATGCTTCACATAAATGGTTTCCCGTAAACTAAGAAAATTCCCACATACCTCATTGTGACCCAGTTTAAGAAGGTTGGTTCCAAAGTTGATGGCGATGCTACCAAAGAGGTTGATGAACGCTCCAATGATCCACTCTCCCATGGCTTAACAACTTTGAAGCCGTGAAAGAGATCCCACATACAGCTGAAATCTGAAGCTGCCCATCAAAATTCATAATTCTCAAATGATCCAGATATATTGCAAGAGGAGGATTAAAGAAAACCCACCCGACGGAAACATGCAAGCAGATTCAACAAAGTAGTACTATTACACCTGCCCAAATTGATCACAAATTTGTGGGATAAATCAAAAAAGAAAACTTTATTGCCCAAAACGGTAAACGAATAATTAAAACCTCGTACAAAACAGTAGATCTATCGACCCAGAATCAGAAATTAAATAACAAACCCAAGAGAAAAAAAAAGAATCAAACTTGGATCGTCAAATGCCGATGATATTACACCAGGGTATAACGCTAGAGTAAGAATATATGAATAACTATCAGAACTTCACCAATTGAAGCTTGAATCTTTAAAGCTCACAAAGGATCCAAAGATGAAACTTTTTCCAATTTTGTTAACTTTATTTTATTATTTTGCTCCAAACTTGAGAGGAAATGAAGACAAGGGAAATAAAGGGATTGACAACGAAGGAAAGGAAAATAGAAGGAAGTTGTCTGGTCAATAACGAAGGCGTGATACTTTACCTACCTCTATTACCCCGTACTCAACTGTCGATGTAAGAATCTTGTACGGGCGGGTCTATGATAAGTACTGTGGTCTTTGCCAAGACACGAGTCCTTTAACTCGTCTGTGTCCACTTCTTGTCTAAAATATTCGCTGTCCTGGATTATTAGCCGCACAGACATGGATTTAAGCTAATTCTGTTCTCTATCTTTTTTAAACTGCTATATTTTTAATAAAAATTTCAAGACTTACAACTGTAAAAACAAATTATGCTTTTTACTCTGAAACGTTTCTTTGTCCCTTATTTCCATTTCTCTGCCTCCGAAAATTAGATCACAAACTCCGGTCGTTTTAAAAATCTCCTTTTCGATCCAAAAAAAGTAGAAGTCAAAAGGGTAGTAGAAGAGATGGCAGACGCAGGGTTAGATGAATTCGAAAATGATTTCAAGATGAAGACGAGGAGAAAGAAGAGAGCTTTGCCTGCGATTTCTATTGATGTGGCACCTACTGGTCTTGTTTATTGCAGCCGAATAGGAAGCTGAAACACGCAAGTTTGTTTGATATGTGGGGATTGAAGTCGAATTCAGAATCAGAGGCCAATGGCTCATTTGCACCTCCCAAGAAAAAAGCATAAGACTTCCACGGGAAAATCCAAGGCTACTCATGTTAAGTAGAGGGTCATCGGGGTTGCCCTTTTTATAAGAAGATTCCAAGTTGCATTTCGTGACAACCCTCTTCGTAGTTGCTACCAAAATTTATATTATCAGCTCCACATTCCATGCCACCAATCAGTACTTTATAATCACTTCAACACTTCCCATCATCGATTGTGTGTTCTTTACATTATCAATATCATGGTTTATATGCCGGTATTTTAGAAAAATTGTCGATGTTTCTTTGTTAGGTTGTCTTAGGGCACATATCATCTGACCCTCTACACGACGAGAACGGCTTTCCATCATTTCAAGATGAAGAAGAGGAGGACAAAGAGAGCTTTGCCTCCGATTTCTATCGATGCGGCACCGACTGGTCTTGTTTGTTGCAGTCTTATAGGAAACTGAAACAGGCATATTTATTTGATATGTGGGGATTGAAGTGGAATTCAGAATCAGAGATCAATGGCTCATTTGCACCTCCCAAGAACAAGCTTAAGACCTCCGTGGTAAAATCTATGGCTACCCATGTGAAGAAGAGAGTCAATAGCGGTTGCCCTTTCTATAAGAAGATTCCAGGTTACATTTCATGACTACCCCCTTCGCATTTGCTCCACAATTTATGTTATCAGCCCCGCATTCCATGCCATCAATCATTACATTATAATCACGTTAACATTTCACGTCATCAATTATATGTTATTTACATTATCGATACATGACTTGTATCCCGATATTATAGAAAATTGTTCAATGTTACATTGTTAGATTGGGTTAGGGCACACATCTCTTCTTTGTTCGTGTCAGTCTCATTTGATGCCTACTTTAACTGATGAGAGATGCTGCTTCGTGTTTGTCTTTAGGGACATGTAAATAGCCCTTTTTTAGTTTTACGGTAAAATTGCATTATCTAGTGTGATAGTGGATTCCTTTTCGTCACGTAGGAACACCCTTCACTGTTGATGCATTTCGCTATGGTGGTGTCTGAAGGGTGCTCAGCATGTTTCCTTACACATTTTCACTAGAATCACTATGGTGCTCTAAGCAAGGGATAATCACATGGTCCTATCTATTGCACTCCTCTCACTGCTCATCTAGTTAGGATGTGTCTCTCTGTCAATCTATTGTAAGAACCTGGTATCTGAATATATATTAACAATTATATTTGAGTTGGCAACTGATTGTTGAAGGGTTTTCTTTTTTTTGGGTTTTACATATGCAGATACATCCATCCTTTAGAATTACATACAGAACATGTTGTTGGAGGAGTCAAAGTATCGTTACTAGATGCTAATCACTGCCCAGGTGCAGCTCCGATTCACTTTTGTCTTAAAGATTGACAATGCTGTTTGCAGACTGGAGATTTCATGGCGTGTAAATTGATGCACCCTTCTTCCAAACCACCAAATTTTAATGTACTTTACGTGGATACAACTTCTTGTAATCCAAAATACATGTAAACAACTTCTCTAACATAACTTTCTTAAAAGGTACACTATATGTTACACTGCTGCTTTTTTCTTTTTCAATAATTCTTGTGTAATATATATTGTTTCAGGTTTCCCATCACAGAAGATGTATTAAATTATGTAGTCAGAGTTACTAAAAATTGCCTCAAAAAGAAACCAAAAACCCTTATTGTTGTTGGGGCATATAGCATTCAGAAAGAATGTGTTTTCCTTGCTATTTCCAAGGCATTAGGGGTATATTCACCATTTGCTATGGATTCTCCTTCATTTATTAGTTTTTTAATGACCTGTTTCTTACCACTATTTTCTAACCAGTATCACTGGAAGATCTGATTCAAATTTGCTTAATGATGTGCCATGAGTACTTTACTGCTACTCATAAATTGGAATACCTCAGGTTATGATAATTGCATCCGGTTCTTGTAACTCCTATCATCAAATTTAGAGAAAATTTGGTTCTGCAGTCTTTTGTTTGGCCTGAGATCTCTGGAAGTCTCTGTACACCAGGAAAAGACACACTTCTCCATGTGCTTCCTATACCATCACTGCAATTTGAGGTTTGATTTTAATCTCTATCATGTTAATAGATCAATATTTATTCCTTTTTTTTCTCCAAGACCCTGAAGGATTATTTGGGGACCTACACAAATCAGTATGCAGCAGTATTGGCATTTGGCCAGCAGTGAGTCATATATGCTATTTCAACCTAGCGCACTCTTTTTCACCAACAATTTCGAGAAGTCGTAGATTTTTAAATTATTTGTGTAACTTCTTGAATTTTAGATCTGTTGTACTCTAAGAGCATGGGCAGCCAACTGGATCTCACTAGGTCTGCTTCCAAAGGCAATATCATGATTTATGGTGAGATGACATAGATATATAGTTTGAGTTGATGCACAATAGCAGTCATTATGCATCCTGCATACCCAATTTTTTTATGATCAGTGGGAAGTACCATCATGTAGTATGTCATGGAACTATTCTTGCTTCTGATTGCTTGAGATGTAGCAGTTCAGATCCCTCCTGGCTTACATGGCTTCTCTGATCTTATTTGTTGTTACATAATAGATTTTGTTGGTAATGATGGTGACGGTGACCAAATCTTGCATAATAGATTTTATTGGCAATGGCAGCGACCAAACCTTAATTTGTTATCTTTCTGATTGCTTTAGATGGTGGATGTAGAGACTTTCTGGGTTTTATGGCTTTTCTGATCTTAGTTGTTACATAATAGATTTAGTTCGCAAGCATGATTACCAAATATTAAATTGTTATTTTTGCAGGGGTTCCATACAGCGAGCACTCAAGCTTCACAGGACTGAGAGAGTTTATTCAGGTCTGGTTGTGGAAACTAGTTGATTTCTAATATCTGGATGTCTTTTATGTGACTGGTACTGAGCATGAATTATCTGCAGAAATCATACTAGTTTCCAAGCATATGAGTAACTTAATCTTTGCCATTTCCCAGTTTTTGAGGCCCGACAAATTATAATTCCTATCATCAATGTTTGGATTGCTGCTAATAGAGACAAGATGTGGTTCTTTTTCTGGGAATGGCTAAAACACTAATATTCTTGCAAAATTTTGATGATACAAGTAGTTGCAATTGTGGATCTAACCTCAGATCTAGGCAAAATCATCAATTCCAATACTGGACTCAGAAGCCAACATTCACAGCCAAGGGAACTATTTATGCATTTCGATAAGATGGGACTGATTTGATATTCGCTTTTTGATAGCTTTCAGTGAGTTCTCAGGCACAGAACCGGTGGCTTATAGAACTAATTGTTGGTGTTATTCTTCTGTTGAGTTGTTTCAGTCTTACCGTGTGGAAAAATTCCATGAAGAACAAAGCAGAAATAGCACTGTACCCCTTGACAAAGGAGTTCAAATCTCCCATTTGATTTCAATGATATCAAATTTCATATTTTGATCTGTGACAAATCTTTGATAACTTTGTGTAAAATTTTATATCCAGTTTCAGATTTGATGAGATGGGTTAGATTTATTAGGAATTTATCTCTATTGTAATGTTGCAGTTATTATTTTGAAAAGAAAAAGAAGATACCTTTTTCGTATTCATATTTGAACTTTTTTTCCATCCCCATTTTTGTTTTGTGATTTGTGAAATTCTAAGCAGAAACAAGAAATTTCAGAGTCTGGTACTTTCTCGTCAACCAGATGAAAGGATAGATCCTTTCTTCACCGCGTACCCCCTCTTACATTGAAGGTATGAAGAAGTGGAACAGATTCACTTTTTAAAGGTAACCGAACCAGTTTCTTAAGTATTTACCGTCACATTAAATACAAGAATTTGTAGGAAGCTCGAGATCCAAACTTCTGATACTGCCCGTAGAGCTGCCAGAAATTAAAAAAAAACAATAGAAATGACAAATTTATATAACTATTGTCAGAAAGCACATGGTTAAGGTTTGGTATTCTTACCTGATGAACTATAACATTAACACTCAACTCGATTTTTGAGTTATGACAACAAACTCAATTTCATGTTGTCAGGAAAATCCAATGGGTTTGTCTGCTTACGTGCTTTGTACACTGACAAGTTTCTCTTGGCTTTGTCATAATAGAGATTTGTCATTCTTACTCGAGACAAAAAACAACAGGTGAATTCAATTCCTTCAAGCGCGATGACAAAAACTTCTGGAGTATGTAATAGGCAGTGATCTTACTGATTGGGACAGGTAAAGAAGGATTGACCTGAAAATCTTTATCAGGTCAGTATCGACCTCAATATAGTCAGCAGACTCGTTAGAGACATTCTCATTCGTAGATACAAAGAAGAGCTTGTTGAAACAAAATAAATTGCCAAAAACATATTCAGTATAGCTTTACCATTGCAATCAGAATTCCTAAGAACCTAAGGAGTTGTGCAGCAGATAAAAACCAGTCCGCATGTTGTTACATAAAGCATTTTAAGAACTTCGGCTGAAAATGTTAACCAGTTGGTTGTGGGGAGAGAACCAAACTTTGTCTAAACGCTTACCCGGTGGACGTTCCTATCTTCTTCTACACACTCTGCATCGGACAAGCACAGAAACCCCACGAGGGAGAGAGTTCAGAAGAAGTTGAATCTCCCCATCTGTTCTTTAGTGGCATATGTTGCTGTTTTACAGCGGTGGGAGAGGAGCAGGAGAGGAGGGGAAGGATTGCAAATGAAATTGAAGGATATATATAGGCCTTTTGAGTTCATACAAGACCGAAAGACATTGAAGTTTTCCCCCATACCAACCAAAGTGTCTTTTCCAAAATTTCGTGGTAAAAGGAGAAGAAACTTCTGCATAATATACTATGTTTGTTGGCATGTACAAAGTATTCCACCCTTCCGTTTTCATCGCCTTAAAGATCAATTTGCATTCTGTGATGGAAAACAAAAACTGAAGAAATATTTCTGAAAAGGGGAAATCACCTTTCAAATTCTCAAAGGGACGTGCCAATTGATACTGCCAACTAGAGAGAAATTGTATATGTAATGCACTCAGCGCTAACCAATTGTTGCAGTTGACCAATCAATAGATACAAGGTGGCACAACTATTTTTTCAAATGAAACAAAAATCCTCAGTTGACATTTAGAACCTTGTTGTACTATCCCACGTTCCTCATTGTTGACCCTTACTGTGGATCGTATTTTGGCCTCCGCCGCCTACTGACTTACATAAGCATACCGGCTACTAGCACATTTCCTATTTTCTATGTATGGGTTCATACATTTTACCAAACTGCATGGCAGCCTCCTCTTTGATCATGATCATTTGTTCGAAAATATTACTCTTCAATAGGGTTACTCATATGGGTTTTCCAACAAAACCAAATGTAAAAATGTAGCACAAGATGGTTCTCAATAAATCTTCTGAACCCGGTTAAGGAGATTCTTTTGTGCGTTATTTTCCTGAACAAAATGTAGCACAAGATGATTCACAATCCGAGGATTGTGAATTCCACCGATTCAATAGCATTGGCACAATATAAACTAGAACAACCACATGTTGCCGGAACACAAAGTTATCAGCTTATCCGGCTCTCATGCTTAAATTTATATGAAGATGTAGCTCAATAACATCAGCTTAAAAGATAAATACAAACAGAAATTACGCGTCAAAGCACATGGTGACCTGCATGGCAATGTCAAAGCTACTGTAACAAAACATCCAAATTACTACTTCTACAAACTGGCAAGCCTGCAAACTTAAAACACTCATGCATCACAAAAATTTCCACTAGAAAATAACAAGGATACCAACAATGGTCATCATACATTAATGAGCTAATTGATGTGGTAAAACATGTTTCAAGCTATGTAAGTCATTACAAACTTACAATTCTTGCAGCAACAGTTTATATCCAAAGCTCAACAAGAGAACCGGATCTAAAGAAAGCCAAGAACTGAGAAGAACAAATCTCCTAGACTCAACCACCATCCAACAAGAAAAACTACATGCTCCATTAGGCAAAATTTGGGCTAACTATATTTTTTATCCCAAATCCTGAGTTTAAATCTATGATACACTCCATTACCATCTATACCTATGAACCGCTTTCCCTTCCAGCATCAGCTATTAGATTACATGTCCCGTGCATAATGGAGAGATCTAGTTCTTCTTTCAAGTGGACACAACATTTAGGCCATTGCAGTGTATTTTGAATAAGAAATTGTTTTGATTTCATAACAACATTGGCAATCTCAAATTCTAGCTAACAATTCATGGCAAAGGAGATATACAGCATGTCCTTCCTATGTCAATTTGTGAACAGCTTCTTTTTCCGTTTCTTATCCAAAAATAACAGAACAGAAGGACAGAAATAGGATACTCAAAAAACAGACTCAAAAACTAACATGCAATAACCGAATAATGCTAAAACCAAGAAAATATATGCACTTCATAGAAATAAATGTCAAACCACTATGACCACGAGGAAAAAATGAATAAGCATTTCGAACCCAAAAAAAAAGGCAGCAACCAGGGGATAGACAATCAACAGCAGCAAAGGAGGGGGCTAATTGTATGTTATGAAAATAAATAAACAATCATGTTTAAAGCATCAATACATGACAGCTGCCAATGGTAATCAAACAAGTTTAGTAACTTAATAGTTAAAAACTCCATATTCACGCTTCCCTTCCATATGCTGATTGGCCAAGTATATCATGACAAAGTAATAAATTTGGAACGGGAAACAAAGCCCTTTACAAATGTTGACACTATTCTATCAAGACAGACATTTCTCTTACCAGAAATTTTGAACAGCCTGGTCATATGGATTGAAAACTGGATGCAAAACAGTAGATAACTTAACAAAAGGATCCAATCTAACCCTTCACTGCATTTTCAGAAGCATGCATCAGAACTAAATTGCATATCAAGTATACTAATAAAAAAGAGTATTTAATTCATATAAACAAGAATCTCTTCATTCTGGACAAAACAAGAATCTTATCATCGAATTTGTTGATGTGAATATCAAAGGCTCCTTCAAACGAATATCCACTAGAAAGACCAAGAAGTCTGCTTATCATTTAAAGCAGCAAAACTACAACAAGATATGGGGACTACACTTAAGAACATAGCAAAGCACATTAACATGATAACCCAATTGCAAAAACTGCAAATGATTCCTCACAGCATTAATATTACCAATAACACAGAGACTGAAATAAAAGTACATACTTTGTATACAGAAAACAAAATCCCAGAAAAGTTTTTGAATAATTTAAAGTTGATAATTAGATATCAGGCCTGAGTGCCGGCCAAAGCCTTCATCTGAATGTGATGATTAGGGTCAGAAGAAGCAGTGGTCAAGGCCTCATAAGACCCTAATCTCCTGTCAGCAACAGTCTTAGCAACAACAGAATAAGTAACCATAACAATAATAAACACAAACATTACATGAACCAAAAACAAAAGATCCAAAATCGCCATCGCCCTAAGCTTTGACTCCTCCAAATCGCATTTCGTCGAGCCTTCAACACCCTTCACCACATCCAGCAATTTATGACAACCTTCCGGTATAAAGGCCTCTACGTACAAAGACAAACCCGTTTGTAGCTCCCACAATCCCTGCAAACACATAGACCCACCTAACACCACGTCGGCAACGAACAACTTCGAATTGCATGCAAGAACAAGGCACAGCAAAGAGGCCAAAGCCGAAATCCGGCCAGAGATGACGTCACATTTGGCCTGGAGATCCGAAGTTTGGACGGAGGCAGCAGCGAAGGAAACAGAATACTGGAGATAAAAGACGGAAGCGCCAAGGGCGAAGAAAAGATCGGAAGGAAACGGAAGGAAAGAAGTGCATTCAGAAATTAAGAGAGAAACGGAAAGGAAGAGAAAGAGGAAGGAAACGAGAGCTGTTTGAAGAGAGGCGAAACGGTGAACAGGGGTGCGACCTTTAAGGAGGGGATCAGAGTCGGAGGAGATGAGCGTCTGGTGGGCGAAGGCAACAATGAGACAGAGAATAAGCAGGTAGAGCTGGAGGTGTTTAAGACGGTGGTTGTGGTGGTGGTGCAATGGGAGAGGGTGATAGGGTTTGGCGGAGTAAGATTGAGGGAATTTGAGATAGTTACGAGTTGTGCAGATCGTGTGATATAGGCCGAGTGACAGCAGAGCTGATGAGGAAAACATTTCGTATATTAGATTTGCCATTACTGATCTTCTTCTTCTTCTTCCTCCTCTTCTCGAGTTGCATCAATCAACATAAAAAGGGAAAGAGGAACAGGCAAGATGAATTGAGGAAGACAATGATGATGACGAGAGTTTATTTCTCCTTCGTCTGAATCGAAGCGATGACCAAAAACGACGCCGATGAGATGAATGTCATCATTCGTTTTCGTACCCTGCCTTCATATTCAAAATGGGTTTCAAAGCCGGCCCACTGGACCTATTTTCAATAACCAACTTATATTGTTCAAATTAACAGTGCCATTCAGTAAATTAGGGTTCATCCTGGTAATCCAATTTCCACAATCTTCACCATTGAATTGAACCGGTGTGTTATCGATTGATTGCCCACTTTCAATATCACAAGGTATGCCAACAAATAGATCGTTGACAAAGGAGTTGCATGATTACATCTTGTTCTCTCTTTTAGCAAAAATGATTTGAGAAAACAAAAGCCAGATAATACGGTTGCTCGATTACAAATATTTTTGTTAAGTTGCACACAAAACCAAACCGTATAGTCAAAGAGGATACAAAAGAAACACCTCAAAACTGCACCCTGATTCATACATGTAATTAGACAAACAGAAAATAAATGTGGGGTTTTGTCCAAAGTTACAGAGACAAATGAAAGAATACCCAACAGAGGTTTTATCCGGGAAAGGCACACCAACAGCTTGCACACGACACTATAGGATGAGGATGAGGAAGAAGATGACCAGTGCCAATACAATAATTGCCAGCACCCACCAGCACTGCAAAACAATGCAGAGAAATGATAGTGATCAAGGTATACTTCTCCTGAGAAAACTACAAGAACAAGAACAATAAGGTCAGTGACAGTGGGGAAATATATGATTTTTTGCTGACATTTTGTTCTCGTACGCAGTTATAGCATTTCCCCATGTTTCTACTCCTTTGCTATCCTTTTCCAATTTCTTACCACAGATAATTGAAAAGCAAAAAGGCCACCAGAATACTTCAATGGAAGCTCAGTTCATTATCAGATACGCCTTCCTTAAAGTGTTTCTTTTTTTCTTTCCTCCACAAAGGCTCCTTAAACTATAACCAGGAATGGTAATACTATCAACTCTCGCCCTTGGTGCAAAAAGGCCATTAGCTGAAGTCTCACCACTCCGAGAATGATAAAAGAAACTTGGGTAAAACTCAGGAGTCATCTAAATAGAGCTCAGCATCAGACAATCAAAGGGAAGTTATTTAAGGGACTCGATTATTTGAAGCCTAATTGCCTGGAAAGTATTTAAAAGCAGTTTTCGTTTAAACTATGAAGTCCATTTCTGTTCCACACAAATTACTCTCCACAATCTATCATTCAAGTTATCCTCTCCACCTCTCTAAATCAATACTGCACCAAAATTAAGATTTAAATTCATAAAATCCATAGTTTTTGATGATTCAACAGATTACCCTTTGTTCAATGAGAAATTTCTTAAGAAGCGTATTGCATATGGGTTAAATGCCAAACCCATCAGTAGAGCAGCATGTTGCATATGGGTTAAATGCCAAACCCATCAGTAGAGAAGCATGTTGCATATGGGTTTAAATGAAAGAAAAAAACATCAGCAACAAGAAAAACGATATGAATTTATCTTGACATCTCTGCACATCCCATTTCTTAGAAGCATTTTTCTTTTATCCTTTCATTCTCACACATTGTCCCAACTTATCCACATGTATGGCAGTTCCATCAAAACAAATGAAAGCAGAGTAAGCACATATGCAATATGCAATCTTGTGCTTGATCACAATCGCAAGCAAATAATGGACGAATGTTAACTGAATATTTGATTTGGGATAAATTTGACCGGCAAAATATTTTTCCCGAGTCCAAAAGTTAAACCTATTTGCAGAAATCTCAAATTTGGGAAGCCCAACTTCCAAACGAGTTGGTGAGCCAAAGCTATGCTTAAGCTTAATAGGTTACAAAGACATTAATTACTTACCCATGATGATCTGGATTTAACATTCTTTGAAGCCTTAGCTAGCTGAGCCCTCGCATGAGTTGTTGCAGCAGAAGAGGACTCAATATTTGATGATATGTCATCTGTTGTAGTAGAACCAACAAACAATTACAAAAGAGAAAGTGTGGATCGCAGAACAGAGGAGAGTTGGGAAGGAAACAAAATGATCTTGGTATTCAGCATCTTACCAATAACCACACCCTGTTCGTGAACTAGAACTGCAAGGTCCTTGAATATATCATTTGCTTGTCCAATTTGCTCTTCTATTTCTCTAAAGCCTTGCTCCCTCTCTTCAATTATTGCTTCATTGAACGCAATTTCATTATCCAACAGAAGTATCTCCTGCCTGCGTACAGATGCTCGGGAAATTTGATTCAAAACCGACCCAAAAAAATATTAATAATTGCAGGCTTAATGACAAGAGTAAGGACAGAGAATGAAGGAGTGATGTCTCCTATATAATCATTTTAGTTAGATTCTATCAAAATCAAAGTATACATCCAACTCACATTTTTGGAACTAGATGCACCACCTCCTGCTGCTTTAAAGAGAATATATAAATAGCATGGTTTCAAATGCCTCTACTATTTACTAGATCTTTCGAGAATAACACAAATACGGGACTTAAATTTGTTCAAGGCAGAACAATCATGTTGAAAATTGGCACAATCATTAATTCAATAGAGTAAATTAGTAATTTTTCATCCACCCCTATATCAATCATATCTATAATATCATTCATCAAACATAAAAAATATTAAAAGTTAGTCAATGACCAATGAATCAATACTATCATTGACAAATGAACCAATACCAGTAAAAACTTCAGAGCAAAAGAGGTTATTCAAGCACTTACTTCTTCTGCTCCATAAGAAATGGTTGGTTCTCAGAAGCCGCATATTCACCTGAGCCAGAATTATCTCTGAAATCACCAAAAAAAATACATGAAAATGATAGACTAATTTTTGTAGCTAAAAGAGATGAAAGTAATATGTACATACGTTGTTCTTGCTGCAGTTGATGGTGCTAAGGAAGATGGGGGAACAGAAGGGGAGTAAGTAGACTCCCGTTCAGAAGCCAGTTGCTGGGCTTTTTGGAATTCCTGTAATACTGTTTGAAAATCCTTGGCAAGCTTAGCATCTTCAATCTTCTTACTTGCCTGAAGAATGAAGAACCCGGCAAATTTAAATTTAATTGAATTCTCATATTTTCATGAACAAAGAATTGAAAACTGAAATTAAAAAGAAAGGAAGATACATTAACGCCACTGTCTCGATCGGATTCGCTGAGTGTTTTGAGCTTGGCAGAAGTATCTTTCACCAACTGCAGAATTCTTTGCCTTGTGTTATGCCTGCCACGTATCCCAGATTGAAAAACATGAATACAAAGAAACAATTTCGGTAAAAGACGAAAGTGAAGGAGAAAACAGACAGTTTCTGGCGGTGATCAAGAGTGTCCTTGGAGGTTCCGATGGCGTCAACAAGTCGACGGAAAGCCGCAACAGCAGTATTGATCTGGAAAATCCCGGCTGCAACAGCTTGTGATGGGCTCCGAGACGACGACGAGGATGACGATCTAGAGCCATTCCGTAGATCTTGAAAGCTCATTCTTCCGATTCCCTTTTATGATTTTCCACAGTCGATCAAAATGGCGGAGCAAAGTCTTGAAGTATGCGATCACTCACAACAGAGTGAAGAACAAGAGGACAAAACAAAAACTCTAGAAAGCCATTTAAGTATACAGTGTATGGTATTGGATCAAATAAATAACTAATGGGAAAGTGACCATATATATATATATATAGTAGTTTATTATTACAGGCGTAAATGGGAAAAGCTACTTTCCTGCGTGGTCCAGGACGTCAAACAATTTTCCCAGTTGTAACGTGGCTCTCAATTCCTTCACTCAAGGGTCCGGAGGTTATTGCTAACCCACGTAGCTCATTAATTGATTAAGCAACCCAGTTCCATTTCCATTTCCGGCTTCCAGCTTCTTCAATCACCCCTGATTCTGAAGGGAAGAAGACAACTACCAGTCAAGCTCAAGCACATTCCCTCCCACACGACCGAATTCGACAACTGACATTAGCATTAATATTATAACATCGAAGAACATTCTCGTTCGGAATTTTTCATCTCAAATGTTACAGAATAATAAATCCAGTAATTTTTAAAATAATTTACTACTCTGTCGTTCAACCATCAAGAAGCACTGTGAGTTACCTACCATACCAGACACTTCAGGATACGCGTTCTCTTGAGTCTATGAGATTTTCCATGGACTACATTGGAATAATCAATCCGCCTAGCCATTTTACATTTAGAAGCTCCCGTCAGCTTTCACCCGCTTAGCTCGTGTAAGAAAAGATACGAAGTTTGAAATATCATGCATTGTTATCCTGTCCTTGCTTTATAATCCATCGTATCCATATCGGTTATCTGCTGACGGAATCACCAAAACCGAAAAGACAACAAAATGAAGGCAGGTCAAACTACCGCTACTTGAAAACTAAAAAGTACACAACTGGCTCTTTCTTGTCATGAAAACAAAATTACAGTTAAGCATGCTATTCTTTCAATTGAATCTTTCAGTATCAGGGAAACAATTACTATTACATTGACCTTGCAACAATCATGCCTCACCCTTATTTTCCTTGCAAGCCTTCATAGCATACAAGCCTCAGACTTACGAAACTGCAGACAACAAATTTGGAACACTGCCTCAGCTTCCCCTAAAACGTCCCCCCAGGACTGGGACTTCAATATACCCAAGCATAAGAATTTCACACAACATGAGGTGAAGGTCCAACATTCAGTAATAGCATCAACGAGTTTGTTGTCTTTGAGGTCTGTTCTAATGTACACACATAGTTATACATATTGAACAGGAATACTTAAGGTTTTATGGGAAAGAAACCATGAATGCGATGGTGGTTGATGATCAGGAAGCATTCTTACAAAAGGAATTCACAAAAGATAGTCACTCATGGACAGTTGTCATATCTTTGGAACTTTACCTTCCAACCTTTCCTCTGTGAAGGAAGATCCTGTACAAACCACAGTATGCCACTTCCCGGTTAAACCATCATCAGCAATTTCAAAACCTTCTATTATAGAGAGCTGCAAGTATAATTTCACCTTAAAGTGCAAAATCGGAAACCCATGCCATTATTGTAAATTACGCACCATAATGCAAGTATATAACAATAACATATGCAGCATACAGACCAACTTTTCAAAGTGATGCGTCTGTCATTCCAACTAAATGACAAAAATCATCTTTCCTCCCAAAGCACAACACAAGTAGCATCATTAGTTACCAATTTTACATGTCACTGTCCTCCCTCAAACCCTAAACCCTTTATTTCAGTTGTTAGAACAGTGCAATGTGCTTCAGCAGTCTCATTCACCAAGTAAGCAACAAATTTCTTGAGAACAGATGAGCAAATAACACCTAGAGAGGCAAAGGTTTATAAGAAATAATATAACTTGCAAATTGGCAAAATTAACTGGAAGGCTCAACCAGGCAACTTCATCTTACAATTTGAATGCAGGATAGCAATTTCCCATCATACTAAATTGGTCAAAGATACCAAAATGTAGTGAGACCTCAAAACTCCCCACTACCTGTTCAAGAGTTTGTGAGCTCACTAAGCTATCTGGAGAGGGTAGTAAAACAAAAGGCTATCATTGCTAGGCATGTAAAATACAACAGCATTTTCTCACAGAAAGGGGGGTTTGCATTTCTTTGCCATCTAACAGGACTAATCAAATGAAACAAATATTTATAATCCACATCATTTTGCAACAGTAATTTCAGAAATCAGGTTTCAATTTAGGATGTGATACCACATGCGTACTCACTATATCTAATAGAGATCAAAACCCATTTTGCTCATCTCAATAAAACCCATAACTCTATTAATTGAACACATTTTAAAATGCAAAATTGTTAAACATGAAAGGAACAAAGAAAAAGCAACAAATATCTAGCTTGCTCTTACTAGCAACTAAACTATATAACATAATGAATTACCATCCTGTCTATGATGTGTATAAACTTCGAAAATAAACTTCCATTTAATCCAAGGAAGAACAGAAGCTATGCCAACGTAGCTACTTTGCATAAAACAACAGCAAAGAAAAAGCAATTAATAAGATTTGTGGCTCAACCACAAAAGCTTATGTTTCAATCAATCAAAGCAGTCTTATGTAGTAATTCTTATCATAATCATGTAGCATCTACTTAAGAGTTCCTACAAAAGTTGAACCAATTTGCTGACCAGAAGCAGACATCCCAGTTTGATAGAGTCATAACAACCAAAGCAGCCTCATCTAGTAATTCTTATCCCAATCATGTGGAGTCTACTTAAGAGTTCCCATACAAGTTGAACCAATTTGATGAACAGAAGCAGATATTTCAGTTTCATACAGCCATAACAATCCCACTAAGGTCCGAACTTCTCTACCATTGTGAAACTAAGCAAAGTATTCAATGCAACAAAGATTCTGTATTCATAATTTTCTAAACAAGAAGAAATCCTAGAATTCCACACAAGTATCTCAGTCCATGAAATAAAGAGAAAAGACAGAACCCAACAATGGAAATACACAGGAAAGCTGAAAGTAAGGAAAAGCCACAGCAATTTTACAGTTTCATTCATGTACAGAAACACCACCATAGTACCATCAAATTTCTACAGTTAGTTACTGAAAAAAATCACCTACTAGAGAGAAGAAATTGGAAAGCATATTTCCATTTCATTTTAACTGCCTCAAATGCATGAAACACACAGTGCAAACCCTGAAAAATCAATAATTTTGTCGTACCTTGTAAGTTATACTCTTGTAAGCAGACAATATTGAAGCTACTACCATGAAATGGTAATTCTTGCACATAAAGCGACCATTCATGATTATAATGGGACACCCAAGGGCAACGGTGAAAAATTATGCAACCGCTCACAACTGCCACCATTGGCATGAAATGATGATGCCTGTAGATATTGCCATTCATTCTTGATTATCAAAGCCACCCAAGAAACACATGGAAAAATTATGATTATCCTGTAAATTTTATTCATATGAACATATAAGATTATATCTATTTTGATGAGACAATAACCGAAGGATCTAACAAGTTGAATATCGACACTATTACCATGAAATGATAATGCTAACCCATAACATGACCATTGATGATTGGTAATGCTTACACATAACATGTCCATTCATGATTATCATGAACCAACAAAAAGCAACAGGACAAATTATGCCACCATTTACATGGCTGAATGGTTAAAGCACCCAACTGATAATAGGCGAATTTGTAGGTTCAACTCCTACTGGATGCACGTCAATGGGACCCTCCAATAAGTCTATTGGAACTAATAGATTCGGGTCCATAACCATGGGTTCCAATGCACGAGATCTTGTAGCACTTACCAATGAAGTCATATTGATTAGTATTACAGCTGCTACTACTGCCATGAAATGGTAAAGCTTGCAGATACTGCATCCATTCTTAATTATCAAAGCCACCCAAGAGCCACAAGGAAAAACTATGCAATAATCACATATCCTGTAAAGTTTATTCATATGAGCAGGCAAGATTACATGTGTTTTGATAAGTCAACAACCAGAGGATCCAACAAGTTGAATACCAAGGCCACTACCCTGATTTGGAAATGCTTGCACATGAAATGTCACTTTATAGGTATTTTGGTGAGACAATAACCAGAGGACCCAACAAGTTGAATATCAAGGCGACTACATGAAATGATAATGCCTGCACATAACTTGTCCATTTATGAATATCATGAACCGCCCAAGATTCACATGGAAAAATTATGCAACCATTTACAACTGCAACTACAATCATCAAATGATTATGCTTGCAGATAATGCATCCATTCATGATTATCAAAGCCATCCAAGAACCAAAAGGAAAAATTTATGCAATAACAACGTATCCTGTAAATTTTATTCAAATGAGCAGACAAGATTATCTCTATTTTGACGTGACAATAACAAGAGGATCCAACAAGTTGAATATCAAGGCAACTACCACTAAATGGTAATGCTTGCCACCCAATAGCAACAGGGAAAAAAATTATGCAACCATTTACATCGGCAACCATGACCAATGCTTGCAGATAACGCATCAACTTCGGATCATCAAATCCACCAAAGATCCACAAGGAAAAATTATGTAATAATCACACATCCAGCAAAATTTTATCCGTACGAGGAGACAAGAATTATATGTATTTTGATGAGACAATAACCAGAGGATCCAACAAATTGAATATCGAGGCTACAGTAATGCTTGCACATAGTCTGTTTGAAATTTATATGATTTGCTGCAGTAAAGGTTGCATAACTTCTCCTTGTTGCTCTTGGGTGGTTCATGATATTCATGAATTAAGCCACGAAAGAGGTAGCAGCAACTAGCAAATAATTGCCAGTCATGACTCAGGCATTCTATGTATTGGTTTTTTGAGGCAACCATCGTCAAGAAATTATAACACTATACAAGCCAACAAAGTAATCTTGAATCTTGCCCAAACATTAAAAGGTAACGGTAGCCAACAGGAAAAACTAAATAGTCACAGGGATGAAATTAAAACAAAATTAATTAAGAGAAATAAATATTATTAAAATACCCGGAACAAAAAGTTTTAGTAAAAGATGATAAAAATAAGAAGCACGTATAACGATGCAAAATATATTTATCTATTAATAAATTTTTTCTTCCACAAGAAAGGAAGGTATTCATTCCAACTTTAAACCCACGTCAGCCACCACATAAAGGCCTATGAAGATACCGTCCACTTCACAAGAAAGATTAAACAAAATCTTGGAGTTCAAAGTAAGAAAAAATTGGAAATATCAGTGAATTGAAGAATGCCCTCAAAGATATAAACACAACTCCACAGCAACAAGATTTGATTCAAAATGGTTTTTCCAAATGCGATAATTTAAGCCGATGTGTGTACAACTAATGGAACATTAAAGAAAAAACGTTGAAAATTAATAATTTAAAAATGGAAAGATGGGTAAAAAGATAATCCGCCAACTAAACACAACTTTTTGGAAGCCCTCGATAATGAATTTTGATAGAAAACCAAAATAATGAAGGCCAAGACCGCAACGAAATTCACTAAATCAAAGAAAACGATAATGCTAGAAAATTTTCTTTTAAAAGATTGACTTCCACCCAGACCCAGTATCCACAATACCTGCAGGCATGACTCATCCAATCAGAATCACCGAGAACGCCATACAGCTCACGGAATTTTTTGACTTTCAAGCCAGAGATTAGAATTAGAATTTCTAATATCGGGCTTGAAACTCCAAACTTGAGAGAGCGTGGGAGAAGAGGAAAACGCAAAAGAAGTGAGAAAAATTTACGGATTAGGGTTTCTGAGAGCGATCTTGAAGCTCTAAATTTGGGAGGGTTGTAAGAAGAGGAAAACTTTCAAAATATTTCAAGCACGTCATTGGATTAACCGTTGGACTTGGCAGATCTTATATAGGCGCAACTTTGACGTGAAAAATACGCTACGCGTATTTCATCTAACGAAACGCGTTTTTTTAATATGGCGGTGAATTTAGCGTTTTATTTCCGCTACTTGTACGCGTTTTTTCAAGTATGTCGGTGCATTTAGCGTTTTATTTGCGCTACTCATGGTTAGGGTCATTACGAAACGCATTTTTTGAGTTTGTCTCTTAATTAGTGAAACGTTTCGTTTCCAGCATCCATGGGTTTTAAAATTAGAAAATAAATAAATATTATATTCTTATATATTTTAAATCAATCAAAACATTACATTCACAATTATTAAATAACATACAATGTTTATCAAGCACTGTTTAATCAATTGAACGGTATTATATACCTGACTGTTACAGTATAGAGTATGTATACATCAGTCACTTTGTTTCTTTTCAATTCTACATGTTAAGAAGATGAGATTTGCAGAGCTCTGAGAGACCAAATCCTTCCATTCCCAACCAGTTATGCAAGTTAAAACAGCAGAGCCTCGTAAATTTATAGTGTTGCTTTCAAAAATCTGGGGGGGGTCTGGTAGAGATGCTAAGTACAATGGTATCAGACTTGTTAGAGCCAATCTACAAGTCTTCTCAGAGTGAAGCAATATTCTTTGAAGCAGAAAGAAAAACAAATGGTTCAGCCACCATTGCATCTACACATACTGCAAAGGGGGAGCCAGTCAGAAGCCATCGTTGCTTGGACAGAATGAAATAATCTGTGTAGTTTACCTTGTAACATGTGCCTGTAGTCTATCAGATCCTGCTGCTGTTGAAATATGTATTGGTTGAGTCCTGTTGGTTTGCTTTTGAACAACTTTATGTGATTTATGGTATGATGTCTGGTTTTGAATATCAGAGGGGTAAAAATCCAACAACTTTTGAAGCCGAAGACAGATTCTTGGTTTCACTTCAGACGAACCAGCATAATGCACCTAGCCAATCTTGATGTAGGCAGCAAGGTAAGTTTTGAAAACCAGGTGAAGTCAGAAATAACGTAATTATCCTGTAAAGAGAGCTAATATTTTATAAGAGCTGGAAGCGAAGCATGAAGCGAAGCCAAACATTGAAAGATCCAGTTCAGTAGTTGCTCTCTTGGTAGCTCCAGAAGAAGCCCCGCCTGGTAAGGGAAAATAACAAAACAAAAACAAAATATGGCATTAGATTTGAATGCTTGATGTTCTAGATTCCAGGGAGGATTTTCAATATCCCTCCAATTTAGAGAATAGTGACCTCATGCTATCACCATATCATACATGGAAATTGAAGACCAACGCCAAAATGGTTTCCAAGAAAGAAATTCGAAGAAACCATTCAATAGCCAAAATAACAACAAAATATGAAAGGTGGATCTTTCTTCAACAGAACAAATGAGGGCAAAATTGGAAACACAACAGTCAGAAACCAGGAGCATAGGTAGAATCACATCATTGTTTTCAGCAGTGGCCATTTACTGCACTTATTGCCAGAATGTTGAAGGTAAAAAAAAAGAAACCAAAGAAAACCAAAAAGTCAATGAAGTTGACGGTTGTATTGTGTTGAGCTATGCCAAATGCATGGTTCTTGCAGGTCCACCACTCAGAATATAGAATATCACAGTTTCTTTTCCTGAAACTTATTATGCAACAGAATCAAGCAAAGACTACAATTTATAGACTTACCTTTATTTGATCTCCATCAAAGGCCAGAGAGTTTCTGTGAATATCAGAGGTCATGGACTCTGTCATCAGCTTGAAAACCTTCTTATTCATATTTGTTTTCATGCCAACCACCTTTCCTGAAGCATAGATTTTAGAGATTCCAAGATCTGCTGCCATTCTCCTTGCATAAAGCTTCTTCAGTAGAATTTCCATGGAGTATGGCTCTCTTCCATAATGGCGGCGCAGACTCTCTGTAAATTGCACCAAGCTCCAGATATCCTTCTCAGCAGCATTCTCAGCTTCATTAACAATTTCCATGGGGTTTTCCAAATGGTTAATGTACTCAGAAGGTAAACGAGGGTTTACATTTATATCAATCTGAAATTACAAGAAACAACACAGAAGTTTAAGAAATTAATTTACAGTTTGAATATGCTTTTTAACCTCATATACAAGTTAATTTAATTCGTGAAAATAACATAAGTTTATCATTAATACAGTTTGTTACATCACACCCACGGTTATGCTGCTCTGAAACTTCCAATAATGCCCCAACAGATCATGTTATTCATATATTTGCTCAAAAATCCCTTTTGAACCCTTGATTGAACCCATTCACCTATACATTTGACATTGTAAACTCATTGTGATGGAGATTCCTCCTCGAAACAAAACAATCATGCCATAATGACTTATTAAAGTAACAAAAAAAGTGCAACGTGACCACTTACTTGCGTGGGAAGAAGAACAAATTAACTGATCCTTCATAAAGTTTGAAGTGCAATAAAACAAATGGAACCCTGAGTGTACTTCACAAATCCTCAAAATTATTCCCATTTCAAAATTTTGATAAGCCTTTTATTTCCCAAAAAGCAAATATTTCAATCCAATCCAAATTAAAGTATCACAAAATCAGGATTACAGTATCCCAATGAGAGCAACAAAGAAAAATTTTTAACCTCCTCTTTTATTCAACAACATAGGAACTTTATTAGATGTAATTAACACATAACTAGCATCAGATGATATTTCATCTACTAGTGGAAAAATGTCGAGAGAATAGAAGAGAATATTACCTGGACAGACTGATATGGAACTGACATTACACAGTGTTCATCAACCTGGAAACCAAGAGGAGAGAACCAGCCAGTGAAAATCAAAAGGCACAGGCACAAAAATTGAACATAATTACACCAAAGGCACAACTGACATGGTGCTCTGTAAATATAGATGTATATACAATTTTTTGTGAGAGTAGCTGTTTCCTCAGCCATTTTACTGTTGAGCTGTTAAGGCATAGAAGGAAGCAAGAAAACTATGTGCACCATGTTAATCACTTAGATGACAAAAGCACAACAGGGAAAAAAGAATACCAAAAGGCATCCAAGTAGAAACTAAAAATCGCCAAATAATCCACACTGCCAATTCAATGAGATGCTTTTGTTTTAGAAAAGGATGAAGAAATAGATCATGAACCAGGATATACCTTGGACAAGCTCTCAAAAAGCATTTCAAAGAACAGATCAATGCCAACATTTCCAACATCCCCCGTCTGTTGTTCACCAAAGATGGTTCCAAAGCCTCTTATGCCCATGTCTCTCTCTGCAAGTTGGAAACCTTGGCCAAGTTCACAACATTCTTCAAGAGCTGCAAGCCTTTCCTAGAGAACAACCATGATAATGGATGTTAAATGGCATGTCATGTTTTAGCAGATTTGACAATCAACTAAATATATATTGACTAGTACAGACAAAGGTTAACAGTACAATACATACCACTGCCTGGTCAGAAAGCAGTGATTTATCAGGGTAAAATAAGTAGGCATGAGCTTCTTTATCTGCCCGCCCCACCCTTCCACGCAACTATAGCCACCAAAAATCATATCCATAAGAACAAAGACAAAAGAAATGAAGAACATCCAAGATTGTTTAAGTTGACTGTTTTAAGTGTTATTATCACTATGGTACATTAAAGGCATACATAATGAATCCAAATGCAAGCTACCTAAAAATATTTAATGGTATGGAAAAAGAAAGCATCTTTAGTTCCCTCACAAACTTCAACTGTATAGATATAAAAATTTGTGTGTAAATCAAGGAAGTGAGATAGATGGAGAAGAGGAAAGAAGTGGCAGCATCAAGGGGAAAGTGATCGTGCTGCTGCAGTTAGCCATCATCACTTCTTATAAGTATATGAAAAATAAAATTAGTATTCTCTAAAATAAATCAAAGTAACTGTAGATAACAGCTTCAGTTAAACACAGAAAGATTACCTCATTAAATGCAGACACATTTAAACCTTAGTAACAGACTCGAGATATTATGGTTTCATATGAGCAATTTAGAAAACAGAGTGCTAATGCCTCTCTTTCATGTGCATTTGCAAAACAAAGATTTCTAGTGTTGCTCCTCCAAACTGCAGCATATGAGTTTCAGGAATAAACATGAGATACGCATAAAGTGCAAAGAGGAGGACCTGATACAACTGTGCTAGTCCAAACTGTTGAACGTCCTGAACTATGATGGTGTTTGCATTTTGAATGTCAAGCCCACTTTCCACAATATTTGTACATATAAGTATCTTGATAGCACCTTGTGCAAATTTCTCCATGGTTTCCTCAAGCTGCTTTGAGTATTGCTGCAAGCAGAAGCACATAGCACATGAAATGGGTGACACATGAAACATTTTAAACTACATGAAGATAAATTATGCGATAAAAATAAGTCAACTTCTTAACAAGGAATAAGCGAGATGCACAAGGAGATTACGATATAAAATTCATCGCAATAGGCATTTTATATATCTACATACAATGTACCGTCCATCCAATTTCCATTGGTATGCTGGTAATTTTGAGAACGATAAAATTTATATCCATGGGCCTTGCTGGAATTTACTATAGTAGATAACACATTGGTGATGTCTAATATCAGAAGGTGGAATTACCTGCCCATGTGCAGTAGCTATATCAACATTCGGAAATGCCTGTTGAAGAAAATCCATTGAATCTTCAAGTCCTGTAACACAAAAAATGTCAATTATACTTGTCTCAAAACAGCCAAACATAAAGCATGCACAGAGAAATCCTCAAAAAGGAAAAACAAATTCCTAATAGCTGGCAAATGAAAAGAGTTTTATATTTGGTAGAAGGCAACTTTATTTTTTCCAAATCTTAATATCTCATTCAGATCAGACAATCCACATCTGATTCTAAGTCGACAAAAGACAATATGCATAACCATTGATTAAAATACAGGTTCAAGATCAAAAGGTTATTCTACAAACCAAATGACAATATGATAGTGGAAAAATCCATGCAAACTATTTCATGTATGAGAAATCTAATATAGTATATACTTAGCATAGGGTTTCACCTTTTATGCGAGGCAAAACGTAGAAAACCTGGCCCTCTCGGTCCAGCTCATACTTGATAGCTGATATTACCTTCTCTTTACTAAAAGCAGAAAGATGTGTTTTTATAGGAACCCTTTCTGGGGGTGGAGTTGAAATTAAGCTGATAAGAGAAAAGGAATACAAATTACAAGAAAATATAAGAATAAAGGTCCAGCAAGTTATTAGTCTGATTGTCATTTTTTACAAAGAGGTCCTTGATCCTCATTAAGAGCTCATTTCCTCATTGGCAATGATTAATCAAATCATATCATGCAGTTTGTACACACAAGCTGCTCAAAAAGGCCCCCAAGCAAATATAATAATTAAAATATGACAATCTGCCTTTTCCTGTGCATCCAACCCCTTTTTGCTCACTTAAAACCTACAACTTGACATCAGCTACCAAGTTCTATCATGCCAAATTTCATACCTAATCAAAGACAGTGATATGAACTGAAGAGCAATGATAAAATTTGATAGACTGAAATCGATTACTTCAAATATCCTTTTAAAGTAACTGTTTTCTACAGATAATAGAACCCAAGTATCCTTATTTACTGATATTGCAATTTGCATCAGAAAGCTCCAAGCTTATTGTAAGGAATGTTTTAAATTTTTTTACTAAAAATAATTCTTCTCCCCCTTAAACAGCTGATTTTTACTTTTGAAACATAGTGTGGCTAAGCTCATTGAAAATTTTGTGATCCAAAAAACTTGCACTGCCAACACAAATATTACCTTGCATCACGAAATCCAGTCAATGCTAAATAAAGAGTTCGTGGTATAGGTGTTGCAGATAGGGTAAGAACATCAACTGAAGTTTTAAATGAAGCAATCTTCTCTTTCTGTTTGACACCAAACCGCTGTGAAATAAGCAAACATTGTATATGAGCGGGCATGATTGTTAAAAGCTATCAGTACAAGAACATTGCAGAGAAGTCAGGAAACTGTGGCAATAAGAAATGGTAAAAAGACAAAATTGAAAAGTGAAAAAAATTCAACACGGGTGAAGAAGACAAGGATTCTTAGCAGATAACAGCAATAGAACTTGGAGACAAACCTGTTCCTCATCGACCACAAGAAGGCCTAGATTGTTATATACAACACGACTTCCAAGAAGTGAATGAGTTCCCACAATGATGTTCAGATGACCACGTTTTATCATATCTAAATACTCCTCTTTCTCTGCTTTTGTCTGTAATTTTGTGGCAAGGTTGTTAGATTTACTGAATAAATGGAGGAACTCCTAACATGCACTGGACTGGCAAAGGTGTCAAATAATCTGTTTGATTTAGAGAAAGAAGAGGATAATCCAAAGGATATTCCCATACCTGAAACCGACTCAGAAGTCCAACCTTGATATTAGGATACTTGGAAAACCGCTCTGAAACAACATCAAAATGTTGTTTGGCTAAAACAATAGTTGGTGCTAGAACCATAGCTTGCCTCCCTGCAGAAACTACACAAAAGATGGCACGTAGAGCAACCTCTGTTTTACCAAATCCAACATCTCCACAAATTAAGCGGTCCATTGGAGTTTGCCTCTCTGTCAAATCCCTCTCAACATCAATAAAAGCCTGTAAAGAGGCAAAAAAATTCACTAGTTCTTTTAAGATCATAAAAGCCTTGTGTGACCACTGGAGAACAAGATTTTGTACTTATTTAAATCCCTTAAGGCAAAGGTTAATGCCACACTGTTCGATCTCGCCACAACAAGAAAATGAAGATAACCCCAATATAGTGAAATTAAAACAGCCGTCTTACTGGCCATTACCAAAGACATGCTCTGTACACTCAAATAAAAGCCAAAGAAAAATAATAATAAACATACAAGAATGAAAAGGAAAATTGATTTGACATTAGTAACAGATTTTAGCTGATTAACAGAATGAATGGTAGATTGCATACCTGTTTTTGATCTGGTGTGGGCTTGTAAGGGAATTGAGCTGCAAATTCAGCCACGGCAGGGTTCTTAGGATAGGGAGGTCTTTTCTGTTTGAGCCTATGTAAATAGAGCTCCATTAAGTCCACAACCATTTTTTGAATTGCAACCTTTCCTTTCGTCTTTCTCCTCTCCCACAAACTAGTATCATTCAATTTACTCAATGTTCGAGGCCTTTTTGTTTCATTTGGTCTGGAATCATAACAAAAAAAAGGCATGATTGAACCATGGGTAAATAATTGCCTAAATACATATATGTGGGAGTAGAGCATTGAAAAAGGTTTGGAATCAGTTTTCAAAGTTCTCATAATAGTTTATTGCAAACCTCATTTTCACCATAGGATTCTCTATCTGAGTTCTCACTGTAAATGAAGTTACACTCTTTCCAAGTCAATTAGGCAAGAATAAAGCAAATTTTCAGTGGTCCACCGAATAACTTCTTTATAAATTATCCATTTTCCATATAATTTCATGTCCGTCTTTCTAAATAACCATGTGAATTAGAAAAATACAGTTGTATTTTGTAATGCGCAACAAATTTAAGCATTCAATGAACTAAATTTCAAAAAAAAAGAAAGAAACAGAATTTTAGTTCCAATCAACCACAAAGAAGAAGATATAATTCAATACAAATATGTAGGCAAGATAAATAGTTACCGAATTCATTGACTGAAATGCAAAAAAGCACAGCATTTAAGACCAAAAAAAATGAACAAATCTGAACATATTAATCTTCCACTGCAGCATTTTCTATAAGCAGTACAGCACAAAAAGAAAATGCACAATCGGTTCAAAGAAAAAGTGGGTATAGAAAACAAAAGAGAAACCTTACAGATTATATCGATAGAGCATACGAGAGGCCTGCTTAACAGGAAGTTTAGCCATCCCATCGGCATACTCAATAAACACATACTCAATGGGCTCCGTAGAATCTTTGGGCACATCAAACTTAATCCCAACAAATCTCCCGATACCAACTTTCTTGTGCACAACATAATCCCCCGACCTCAAACAGTACGGATCAACCTTATAGTTAAACGCAGCAGCCCCATCGGCACCACCCTCAACACCACCAGCATTTTTCCCTTTCAACTTCTGCAATCCTTTCTGTTGCTGTTCTTTTACCAACTGAATATACTTGTCAGCCTCTTCTGAATCCATGACGGGTCTCGTAGCCTCTCTCTTGCCATAGTCCCTTCGAATTCTCTCGTTGAGAATGGAAATGTCGTCTGGCTCGGCTTCATACTTCTCCTTTCGGAGGGAAGGTTTCTTATTAGCGGGTGCGGAGAGTGACAGGCCAGACATGTACACAGCTTTGAACTGGAAAGATTGTTTCTTTCTCTTTCCTCCTTGGACAGTGAAGAGTGAGCTCAAGCACCAAAGCCTAGGAGAAGTCGAAGTGAGTTTGAAGACAAGTGGGTTTGACAAGAAAGATGCCATTGGAACATTTGCAGATTGAAGAGTCTGAGCTGGTTGAGCACGGAGGGAGGGTAAGTAGTGGATAAATAATTAATTAACCAATGGAGTTTTTCGGAGGGGTTTTGGGCAGGTAGTTCTGATACGTTCGTTTTAGCAGAGCCCGGGGATAACGCGCGTGGAAGGTAAGTTTGTGTCTGAAAATGATCCAAGATATTTTCTTCAGTTTTATCATCGAATCTTCAATCTCCTTCCATTAAAGAAAGGACAGTACTAATCTTGCAGAATTAAGCAAACAAATTGTTGTTGAAATGTATCATTTAAACTCTCTTGTCTGCCTTTGAATAATGGATATTATAATTTTGAACTACTCAGGTAAATACTTGCTAGTTTTGTTATTGGTAAGTTGACTGGGTATTCCCCAAATTTTTACCATGAACATTGAACACAAATCACTCATACTCTGCCATTATTGACAGATAAATGCTAGATTTAATCCTAAAAAATTACAGTGGACATAAGTAGTTGACTAAAATTTTAGAATCTGATTCCTTAAATTTAATAATTATTATTTTTTTAATTATAATTTATATTTTGTAGATTGAATATTCAATTTAATATAAATTATAATTTAAAAATTCAAAGTGTTGTACTTTGAGTTTGGTGTTTCAAAGACAGAATGAAGTATTTAACATGGAAGAGATGTAATTTGTTACAACAAAATACCATCAACTGAAAATCAATGGAAAAAAGAGAGTGAGTTCGATGACAAAAATAATGAACTCTCATAATCTAACGTTTACAAACATTTGCATGGTTCAATTACCAAAGCAGCTTATTATTCAACATTTGATACCCACAAAATATGAATCACTGCCATGGATAAAACCAAAGCCACCATCAGTCTCTGTGAATTCTGAAACAGCAAGGTAGTACCAGCAGAAGAGTCTTGATCGTCCGAATTTTTGGAATTTGGAGAACCTGTATGTTCAATATCATAACAGCCCATATTACACACACACACACACTACATTCGAAGAATGGTTAATAAAATTTTGTCATGTTAATTAGTTTGTATACCTGTTAGGCAGACTAGTGGGTTAACATGTTGTCCACATTTTCCAGGCAATTGCTGGGCTTCTGTGATATTGATGCCGGCTTGCTCAGCTCTTCTGCTGCCTTGGTTGCTGGTCATATTGCACAAGCATTCTGGATTGGACTTGATCACCGATTTCAGAGGATCACAACAACTATCCGGCACGTCTCGGCTCCCGTCAAGATATCTCAGGCAAGGAACAAGCTGGTTCAAGCAAGAGCTGCTTTGAGCCATTGATACCTGCAGCTTCGCCGTGGCCAACACCACCACCATCACTGTAATTCCATAGCTGGAAATCAACTTCTTCATCTCCATCAATTACTTCCGCTTTCTTTTTCTCTACTGCTTGATCAGATATAATTTGTCTGTCACATTATCCCCATAATCTATATATACATATACATACATATACATATATATATATATGTGGGTGTGGATGCGTAGAGAAGTGATTTTAAGGAAAGGGGCTTTGAGTTGGTAAGCCAACAAGTGCATATTGGTTGACTTTCGTTATTTCTAGTAAGGAAAGTGCCATTTTTATTTCCCAAAGGAGCAAGGCTTGCGACAGTAGAAAGAGGAAGGTAATGGTCGTTAGATAGGTGAAGCTACTCTCTCTACGATACCATAAGAACGGAATGCGTTACGGGAATAATACAATAGAATAGACAACTTCGACGTAGAGTAGATAACGGGGGACCGATTTCCTTGTAGTTGATAACTTCGGCGCTCGGCAAGATTAGATGTCCTTTGGACTACCGTTAAGAGTAGAACGGAATGAAGTTCGTGAGAAAACGAGAGAAATATTACCCCACCACCACGCATCAAATAACGGATTCCACGAGGATACAAACTCACAACTACTCTCAGACACCACCGCTTGCTTGCTTGCTTAATTTCCCTTTGAATCAGCGATGAAGGAAGATCCTCCAGCTTTTGAGTGGTCTCCCTGCAAAGCCGCCACCATTATCGCCATCCTTCGCAAGCAGCATCTGACGGGCATGATTTTCTGTGAACTGAACTCTATTTAGTAAATAGAAGGATCACGGTCCAATTTTAGATGCCTCTACATTCTTTCATCTGTTGAAAATCTCAGAATTGCACAGTTAGCCGCTGGCTTACACAATCAGAGACCCTGAAAGAAGGAAGCAATCACAAGGATGCAGCAGTCACTGTGCTTTTTAATGCATGCAATACCATGGTTTTGTTAGCAATAACATCATAATGATCAGTTAACTGTTCTTTGTTTTTTGTTTTTTTTTGCATGGGTTTATGATGCAGGATTTCCTTCTTATTTTCATTAATAATTCATGCTTATGCACTGCATTTTCTTGCTTTGCAGGGTACTAAATCATTAGCTGTTACAACTTACAGCAGATTTAAGAGAGAATTTATCTGCTTTTCCAACATATACTAACCAAGAAACTTAACCTATTTTTCAACATTAAGGTTGACCCGATTTTGCTCTCATGTTAAGGAGCCACACTGCAGATATCAAGAATTTTTTTGTGTTCTTGCTGGCTGGCTATCTCAGTGCAAAGGGGTACGTTTCTTTCTTTGTTAACCAACTCATTTTTTAACCCTTTTAAGTTCGTTTTCTGCACATAGAGAGAAGCAGGAATCACATTCATATGTAACCAAGCCCACAATTCAACCATTTGAATTCTACCTGAAAAATAGTCATTCTGTGATAATGATAATAATCACAATGTTATTATATGTACAACAACTAAATACAAAAAGAAAAAACAGGAGACAAGGAAGCTTCTTCATAAATTACCTGCAACATAAGAATATACATGACATATATGCCTTCGACATTTCCTCCCCCATTCCAATGGGATATGTAAAGGATGCACAGAAGACGCCTCCATATTCACCCTCTCAAAATTATGACCGCCTTCCACCAACTAGAAGATAGACCATGCTTTTTTTCTTTTTCAATTTCCCCCCAACTAGACATAGTATATCATGCCCACTTCAATGAGACTGATGTGAGGAATGTTTAGTGCCACGGCAGGGCCCCTGCAATTTTTCCTAAGAAATGAATACAGGATATCAATCACAAATCTTTTCAAAAACGAGGATGTTTTCCTAGCCTTCACATATGAGTGCCCCATTATGTAAGCAACTCCAGCTTCCTTTGCCTGTATCAAATCCATTAGCTCTTCCCTCACTACATCACCCATTCCAGGACTTGATGGTATCTGAAACCTCACCTGCCGCCTCATCACTGAATTACCCTCCTCAAAAACAGATCGCAAACTCTGCAGAGCTAAAGATTTGCTGCTCTGTACCGAGCTGCCCAAACCAGTATCCTCTTCCACAGATATTATCAAGCTTGTGCTTGATTGGATATTTCTCATGCTTATAACAGCCATCCTTCCATCCAATGAAGATTCAGAACTAGCATACTGTGGTTCTACTGCTTCCATCTGGATGAACTCCGCTATGCTTTGTATCAGCAGGTTCTCAAAGTCACCATCATCACGCTGAACATCCTTGTAACCATACCTCACAATGCACCTATACATACGATATGGCCTGGGGCAAACACGTCCAATAAGGAAGCGTTCTTCAGAAGAAACATATGGGACAGGGACAGATTTAACACAAACAAAGACTAGCACATTGTGAAATGCTGGAAGGTTCGTTACAAAGTGAGAGAAGATTGCAGGGACTCCTGTTGCCAATTCAGAGTATATAAGGCCAATCCCAGGCACACGGACAATACCAAGACTTGGGCCCAAACCAAGTAACCATTTTAATGAAACTTTGTTGTGCAGGTCAAAGTTGTACTTCTTGCGAGTCCCATAGTGCCAGATGTACATAACAAGCATAAAGATGAATGAGAGCACAAGAGGAACCCATCCTCCCTGAGGCACTTTAATTAATGCTGATGATAAGTAAACACCTTCAATGGTCAGGAAAAATACAAGGAATATTGCAGCCAGAAAGATACTTTTCTGCCAAATGAAGATTATGATAAGTGCCATAAGAAACGTTGTGATGAACATAACTGTCATGCAAGCAAGTCCTGAATACCCCAAAAAAAAAGTTAAAATCAGAATCTCATGCAAGTAAGACATTCATAGAAATTAAAATTCTCTCTGACAAAGCCTTGTACAAATAAAATGGCTATGGTGATGACCATGCATGGGTTATGTTAAGTCAACTCTAATGCCATCAGACAGCAGACTAATACCAACAGATGGTGAGTGTGAAAATAAAGAAATGACTTACCATAAGCATTTCCGATTAAAGTTGTGTCCTGAAACCCAATAGTTATAGCAAGAGTGAGTATCATCAGGATCCAGTTTATTTCCGGGATGTATATCTGCCCATATATATGTCTTGAGGTGTGGACAACCTTGACTCGGGGAAAGCAACCAAGGGAATGGCACTGTTTGATGATAGAGAAAGTACCAGTGATAATAGCTTGACTCCCAACAATGGCTGCAAGTGTGGCAATGACAAAGACAGGCCAGAATACAGATTCTGCGCAAAAGGATAGAAACCAAAATTAAACCAACTCAAACTTGAGAGCAGAATATAGGAATAATATCACTTCTTCCAAAATGATCTAACCAGGAATAGAGTTGTAAAAACTGTTTGGAAGGGATTGAAGGTTTTTTGACAAGAAAGCCGCCTGACCCATGTATTGCACCACCAAACAGGGGTATATAACAAATGTGAATCCAAGCTGCAAAGGTAAAATGTCATTAAATTTTCCAAGTCATGCCAACATTTATAACAGAACTTGTGTTGACTCAAGAACGATGCCCAACTCACCCTAATTGACAAGGCAGTGAAATGACCAAGGTCTGCAAACATAGCTTCAGTACCTGATGAGACCCAGAAATGCTTAGCAAGTACAATAGAATTGGCATCATATGAGGTTGAGGGTATGTTTGGTACCACTAGCTTCTACTTAGCTTGGAAACAAAGCTGAAAAAGTGCTAGGTAAACACCAACTTTTAGTAGGAACCACCAGTTTTCTATTAACATTTTCATTTTGTGATTCTATCCCACAACAGTTGTGGCTTCAAAACAACAGCACAGCAATCCCAAACATACCCTTAATCAGTATCCAAGATTAATGGAACTAGGATGATTTATAACCAAACAAGAGAAAACTTCAAAACAAAAGATTCATAAGGTGAGTTGTGCACAATTTAATCCAACAATTTAGAATATGCAATGCAAAACATAGCAAATGGAGTTTACACCCAGATCCAACCTACCAGTTATGCAGAGAAGGATTCCTCCAAGAGAAAACCAACCATCTTTACCAGTCTCCCTAAAGTACTTGATGATATAATGTGGAGAAATTGCAACAATGATCCTTGGATTCCAGTGTATGATGTTGTACAAACCAACAGAAAAAATTGAAACCAACCAGATCATTACAATCGGTGCAAACATGAAAGCCACTTTGCGAGTGCCAAAATGCTGCAAAGCAAAAAGGCCCACTAATATTACACAAGCAAGCAAGAGCAGTTCACCTACAAAAATAGGAAGCACACTTTGTCAAAAGAAAACCAAGTACGGTGTCCTAGAGACATAAAAGCATCGATATACACAGGAGCAAAGAACAGAAAAAATAACACAAGTAACAGGGGGGATAGAGAAAAAAGAATTACCATCAGTTAATTTATTTTCTGTAACTTGTAGCCCTGACACCGATGATAGAACTGCAAGTGAAAAGAAATATTCAATTATATAAATACCACCTAGTTCATGAAATTTATAAGAAGGATATATTAAGAATAAATTATCAGAATTTATAAGAAGAATATATTAAGAATAAATTATCAGAATTATAGCACATTGAAAAATTTCCACCCTAAGAAACAACTAATATCATGAAAATGGCACTGACATAACATACTGGCTAATGAGATTTGCATTTGAACAATAAACATTGACAACAAGTATGAAGAATAAATATATTCAAAGCCAATCCATATTGAATTGTGACATGTTAGACTAACAAAAAACTGCAAGACCATAGAGTCCACCGCCATCAACAGTTGCAAGTTAATTATTTATGTTAAAGTCTAACCTGACTGGATGATCCAATTTATTTATATCCTACCCGGAAATTGGCTTATTTACCTAATGCGTAAATTGTATTGTATTGGTTTAAGTGGTACACTAAAAACGCCCCCTCAAGTTCATAGCAACTTCTGCATACAGAATAAATGGAACAGTGAAAAATGAGACCAACTAGTTTGTTTACTCTCCCTTCAATGTTTGTAAAAATAGACACCAGATACAATGCATATGAAATGAATCAACAATTTAAAAGCACATACAAATGCCATATCAATGAACTTGGGTTCACTGAATTTAACAACCCCATACAAGGAACTTGCCTGATATTGCTGGAGTGAGCACCCCATCACCAATGACCATACATGTGCCAAAAAGTACCAAAACAAGTAGGACTGTTCGTAGCTTCTTATACCTATCCAAGAACCTCTTAAGAGGAGAAGAGCTAACAGACTGAGTTGAGTGGCCATATTTGTAGGCTGAAAGCTCTTCATCAGCTGCTTGTTGATTGGGAAGTAAGCTCAACTTTGCATGCCGACACAGCAGTGAGTAAAGAGCAAATGTGCCACCTGACATGAATTGGAAATGTATAAGCTCTGGGGCTTAGAGAATAAAGTATCCAATTACAAAAGTCTCAAGTCTCACCACACCTTCACCGTTATCGTCTGCACTCAGTACAAGGAAGACATACTTGAGCAAGGGTATTAGTGTGAGCGTCCAAAAAATCAATGAAAATGCACCAAATATTGTTTCCGCATTCTCTTCATGTCGCAGCCTCCCTGTGAATGAGCTGGAAAAAACATAGAGAGGTGAAGTGCTCAGATCTCCATATACTACACCAAGACTTTGATATGCTAATAATAGATTCCCAGAGATATTCACCCACGAAAGCTGCAAAGCCACACAAACCTCGTTAAGCTTTGACTAATCAGGAAGTTATAAAATGGCAGTTTCACAGAAACAGAGAAAGAGGGGGAATAAAACAACAACAATAACAAAGGTTCATGGTACGCATGATACATAAGCAGTCAACAAAAGCCAAAATTTAGCTGATCAACACGGGTGGCATGATTAATTACAACAAAAATACATTGATTACAACAAATATTGTGTCTAAATATGGATGGATATAACAACACTCACAGATTGATACCATTTTCCCAATACAAGTAAAATTAATTAAAGAAAAGCAAATAAAAAAGCAAGGTATTATTTTTTGGAAAATCAATTGTACAGCAAACAAAAGATATTAGAGTATTATATTTTCAAATTCCAAAGCATCTTGAAAGAAATTCTTGAGAACAAAAACAATGTAAATGCATCCAGATTTTTCAGACACATAAAAAATTCAAAATCACTAGTTGATTTTATTGCTGGTTTCTAGAGAAAGATTAAGGCTTTTCAAAACCTGCATTTTAAATACATACCAATTGTTTTCCTCCTCTGTTCTAGGATATTTAAAAGCAGAAAACAAAGTAAAAAAAAGTGCTAAAAGGCACCTAAACCAAATTTCAAACTTTGGGTATCTGAAAATTCTAAAACAGACCAATAACTCAAGAATTATGATTAACAAGGATCCCAACAAACTCCAAGACTGATATATGAATGGTACTCAGTCTACTTCAATTTTTTCATTATTTTGCTATGAAAGCAGAATTTGTAACAATTAGCATTTTATCTTGCCCTTAGTTAAAGGGAGTTGATAACCTGCAGGTTGGCAGCATCTGATAACCTGCGTTGACTTCAGGGCATGTAAATAAGCAAGTATCTGCTTGTATATAGCTCAATTGGTGTTAGGAAAAATAGCATCAAAGATTGGCTAAGCTACCCATATTATTTGTCAATTGATAATGAGTAGTGTCACTGAAGATATATACAAACTGACCTACAGTGCTCTCAAACCAGCATATCCCCAAAATAAATAGATGTATTCCACTTGATGGTGGTACAGAGCATAAATAAACCTTACATGTAGTCAAAAGGTAGGAAAAAGAAGCAACAACAAAATAAGCTCAAATGGTTGAATTATAACACAATCGTGTACTGGGATCCATGTTTCCTTCACCCTTCCCGGAAATAAGATGTCACAAAACCCATTTGATGCACCCATAGATTCTAATGAAAAACAAAAATATAAGCTCGGCCTTCACCAAAAACTTACAATTCAAGATTCTGAGACATAAACACGCACTAAATATCCAACAGATTTTAGTCAAATTTTCATATTGACACAGTTCCTCAATTCAAACTAACAAACAAGAATAATAAACGAGAACCGAATATCATCATGAAATCTAACAGAAAAAAAAAGTTTTATTCACTTAAAAACAGATCAATCAATAAAAGCAAAAAACACGAAATACAACTAAAAACTAAATCTTTGGAGTAATTTACTAACAAATATCGAATTAAGAACTTCGAATTGCATATTCAGGAACGATCAAAAAGCCCAGAACATAGCATTAGAAACGTGAAATTGAAAAGAAAGACTAAACAAACAAGCAAATAAAAAACATGCCACGAGTAAATTCAAATTTATAGACAAGAAAAAAAAAGTAAAGAACAAAATTGAAAGAGAACGAAACAACCCAAAAACCCCAACCTTAGAGGGGTTTCGAGGAGGGGAAGTTCCAGACTCCGGCTCCATTTGGATAGCGCGAAAATTTTTCTCTCAAAAAAATGCTAAAAACAGTCAAAGAGTTATCGCGATAATTAATACCAAGAAATCTCTGAAAATCTAAATCGGTCCATTCAATTTATGGCAACTACTAGCCTCCAAGCACAGGATCGGAATCTCGTCTCCAGCCTGTCGACGGGCACCTCATAACACACACACACACACACACACACACAGAGCTACTTATAGTCCATTGCTAGCGTCTACCTCACGCGTCCCCGACGCAACTGAAACTCATTCTCAAATTACTTGATCTGTTTTGGCTTTTAAGGATAAGAATCACCCGCTTCCGTTTCCGAAAGCATTACAATTATTAAAAATTAAGAATTATTGCATGAAAATAATAATAAAAATAAAAAATTAATTTAACTTAATTATTTTTAAATTAAATTAGTAAATAAAAAGATGATTAAGAGTACTGTTGAATTTGACAACAGTGAAATTAGGACAAGGAGATCATTAATTCTTCTTACAGTAAGTCCATAATAATGTCATGGCGGTCTGATTCCAAATCCTATTCCATTCCCTTCATTGACAACTGAGACGCATCATCAACCCTTTCAAATCAATCCCAATCTTTGTTTTATTGTCTTTGTAGTCTTCTACTTTCGTCGTGTCTTATTTTTCAAATTTTTTTATTAATTATTTTAAATTATTTATAATTAATTATCTTCGATGGTTACAGATTCTCGTGACAATTTATATGGTAACGGTGTTACTCTGGGTGATGTTAATTTATCTCCGCGTTTTAGACGCGGGAAACGAAAACGGGTGGCTGAGCCTGACACAACTCAACTGAGAGACAGATTGAGTGAATTCTAAACGGCAATGACGACTTTAATCTTCTATCCTTATGCCCAGTTGGGACACAGATGGCGACTGACGTGTAAGATGATGGATCGTCCGATTTTATTGGCAGTAAGATGATCCAACGGAGTGTGTACCTTCTTGGCAGGTTCATTGGACGTGGTTGATGAGATCCGTAATGAAGAATTTAATCTGTTAAATTTGTAATTATATATTTTAATTTTCGTGCCAGAGATAATTAAGAATACGAGGTCGTTTCATTCTTGGCAGCTTCCCTTTCCCATGAATTAAAATATTTATCAAACGAAATTAACATATTTAATACTCCTTTCATTAAAATATTAATATTTGTTATAATTAATAATAAATAATTTAAATTATATGTTTATTAAATTTTATAAATTAATTTTATATTTTAAAATATAATATAAATTATTTATTATTTTATTTTATTTTATTTTTAAAAAAAAACCAGGAGGGATCCAAGTCCGTCAATACAAGTGCTCTATTACAGTGATGCACAACTTGCCTTAACACGGGCTGAGCTAACACAGCCCAAGCTATGAACATACTCTCACCACAACGAACCATTAAAGTGGGCTATGCACGTACTCGTTCGAGTCAAAACCGAAACATGAACTATTTCCCATTGTGTTGAACCAGGTTGCTCTGTTCACAAAATCCCATCAAATTTGTTGGTGATGACTCGTTCCAAGCTCCTAGACTCGTATGATCATAACTCGTATTCTTCATCTTTGACTCAGTGTCCCAAGAAAAATATATGGGATATCGCAAGGTAAAGGAGGAAGTTCTTATGAATAAGAGTAAGACAACCCATTGTTGTCAATATTCGAAGATTGTTGATAGTTGTCATTTTAAAAGTCTGCATTAGAAATGGTCGAGTACCCAGAAGAGAAATTACAGTTAATATTGTTGGTATGATCTTGATTGAAAATGGGCAGAAGATTTGGTTCTGATTGAGAGGAAGGGACATGGAAGGAAGAAGAGAAGTTGTGTTGTTGCAGAGATTGTTGCTCGTCTGGCGAAATGATGGTGCTGACAGAAGAACCAGCAGGCATGTCAGAGTAGACAAAGTTGGTGCGAGAGCGAGGGCCGCGCATGGAACGAGCTGCTCTGTCGTAGACCAAGGCAGCTTCCTCCGCCGTGTCGAAAGTTCCAAACCAATGCCTCTCTTTCGTTGAAAGGTCTTTATTTCCGCTGCATATCTTCCCCATGGCCTTCTCCTTACTCCCAGGAACCTACTGCTTCCTCCTGTACTATTTGACGCGTCCTCTCGGTGTGTGTGTCTGCTTCTTCTTGCTCTTCGACGAAGATGAGCTCATTCTAAACGAAATTTGTGTAGGAATTTACAAATTTTAAGAGAATGAGACTGAAATTCTTCTTCTCTTCCTCTTTCACTAGTGTTTTTTGCCGATGTTTAATCAGTGTGGGTTGCATGTGAATATGAATGCGAGTCTTTATATATAGAGATGTCTTGCCATGCTTTTCTACCATTTTGCCATCGGGACATCATTTTATATTTTTTTTAATTTTTAATTTGTGCATTCCATCTAAATCTATCCTCAAATCATCCTTATTTAAGCTAAGGATAAAGGTTTCCTTTGACACATGACAACCCCATGAACCCATTGGCCTTGTCATTCTTCTTGGAAATTGGAGCTTCAATTTTCAGCTAATGAGTGCAATTATGTCAACAATCAAAGCTAAAATTAAAGAATCTATGAATCACTTCCTTTCTCATGGTATAAAGAAAATCGAAAATAAGAAGTGGGTTAGCATGATTAGAAATGTTAATAACTCTGATGACCATGTTCCCTTTAGATACTTTGTTTCATGCTCATTCTCCAATCAAGCTCTCTTTAATTCGAAATTAACAATTACTTATCTATATATTGTGTACATTGTCGAGATGGGTCTATGGTTCAAAATTGTTACATGTGAACTTTTCAATTAATCATGGAGTTATATGAAGGAAGATGAGCTAATCATGAATACCACACACACAAATAAGAAATCAAATTAATCACTAATCATCAAAACACAAAAATTATTAATTGAGGGGTCATTCTAATGATCATTGCAAATGGGTGTAAACCTCTGTCCCTAATTTTTTTTGTAATATTGTTCGTGTCTTCTAACATATCAATATAATTATATAAAAGAAAATGACTTGATTCAATTTTTATTAACCTAAAATTGATTCATCAATCACAAGGAATATGATTTCAACAGCATTTGCCAACAGATAATCCCCATATACAAAGGATCAAATATATAATGCAAGATTAATACTAAAGCTTGATGGAGCCTATAGCATTTGCCAATAGATCATCTTCTCAATGTTGGAAGATGATGTGGTGGACAAAAAGTATTAATTGTTAATTAACTTATCACACCTTATTTTGGACTCATTATCTTGTGATTTTGCAAATGATCATAAAAATCAAAATCAAGACAATAATATTCAGTTGATTTTCTTAAAAGGGTAGGTTTAATTATTAATAATTTATTATAATAATTATTATTTTTCATAAAATTAATTAATCCTATTTTTATTAGGATTTTCAAAAGTGGGTGTTGAAGGACTATAATTGCCTCAGCCATGAGCACCCAATTTGAACCATGAAAATCAATGGTAAGTTCCACAGCCTTGTCTCTTTCACAAAACCCAATTTGGGCTCTCCCCTTTTTTCTTTATGTATATTTATAGAGACCAAAATGCAAAAATGAAAAGTATCTCTTTGACCAAATGTCACACTACATGCTTCATCATTGACTTAGCTTGTATTATAATGTATAATCAATCAAAGCCAACAGAGGATTTGCTTGAAATGGAGATAAATTTCACTAAGAATTTGAAAAGCAAAGTACATAACACCAGTATTTTCCTTCATTAATGGTTCTTACTCTAAGAAATTGGAAGGCATTACTGGACACTAACAGCAGCAGCCTACTTCAAACACTATAAAAGAGGCAGAGAATGACCGCAGCACGGCTAGATATCAATTTATATCATGACAATGGCAACTATTTGAGAGGAGGAATTTGCAAATGGAATGAGCTTAAAGCACTAATGCCTCGGTGTTGGCCATTTGTAGTTGATACACAGCAATTTGATGACATAATTGGACATTCTGCTATTACATCTGATACTGGTGGCATGGCTGTTTCTTCCTCCATCTCATCAAATTTTTGCTCCTCTGCCATAACTCTCAGAAACTTCTCCAATGCCTCACGCATCCATTCATACCGGCACAGTTCAAAGGCATCTTTTATGCTTACCTGCAGAAGTAAAAAAATTCCAAGATCAACCTAGTCAGCTTGAAACAACAGCATGCCTAAAGAATGCAGTATGGCAGAAGAACCGAAAAGTTTCTCTGCACACTCATGAAACTTACCCATTTTCTGTAGCGATTTTCCTTCTCTGGCCAGATTTCAAGCTCCTCAGTTACTTCTAATGCAAACATGTATCCTCTGCAGCCACCTTCCAGGTTGTGGAGTTCCTGTTTGCTCTTGCTTCTAAACACCCAAACTCCCAAGGGATTTTCCTGAACAATGAGAAATTAAAGCCTTTCAAGCAACGAAAGTTACAAGGATAAAGTTATAGCCTCTCAATGTACTCATAATTGTGCCAAGTAGCAGTCATAAAACAACATAGTCAATGCTTTCGTTCTGTTATATTAACAACAAGAGTTTGCCGCTAAATATTGACTGAATTAAGAAGTTGCAGGAAGAAAGAACCTACGTTTAGTATTCCTTTCACTCCTGCTTCCTCTAAGGCTTCGCGACAAGCAGCTTCAGCGACAGTTTCATCATCCTCCCATCCGCCCTTAAATTTCATCAATAATGGTCGTTCAGTATTCAACAATCAGCTTTCATACGCAAGAACAACAGAACTACTCACAGTGACAGATTGTACCTTTGGAAACACAAGATCACTTCGATTAGGTGAAGAAACCATGAGAACTTCCAGCACACTCTCTATAGCATCGTTTTGACCATCAGCATCTTTAGTTAGCCGGTAGGGAATGCATCTGTTGTACGCACCACAGCATTAGGAAACAGTCTATGCTCCATGATGTTCATAAACATTCTTTCAAATTCAAGCGAGCATCAAATTTTAGTCACAGAAAAAAGAAGAACTTGGCATCAAATAACTTTTCTACAATTATTGTTAGCTAGGGTTTAGTCTTTCTCTCTTGTGAACGTTCATATTTTCTTAACTTTTGACGAGCAATCATCTGCACAGTTAGAAATTCTGTGTGTGAATAGTTGTTCGTTCAAATTCAAGCGAAAAACTTGTTACTGAAACTCAAAATTCGGTGTCGATGATTATCAAAACCTTAAAAGTCTTAGTGTCCAATCATCATCTTGTACAATTCACGCAAATAGATAACAACAACATCAACATCAACATCCAAGGCAGGTTCCATCTAAAGCTTTGCGCCTGCCTGTGAAGCAAAATGCCAAAATAATCTAACCTGTAAGTTCGGTTCAGCGTGGGAAATTTTCCACACAAGGGGACAAAATATGTTACATAGATGTCATAAAATTAATCAGGTAGCAGTAAATGTCAATTGATAAGGCCCACAGGGTTTAAATAATTGCATTGCAGATCCACACCAGAAACAGAACAAGTTGATTGGTTCACAATTTCTCAAGCAAAGAAAATATTTTAAATATGCTTTCAGAGTTTTGAAACAAGGCAAATAATTCTTATAATTTAATGCATATTCTAAAAAACAGAGAAGTGTATCCGAATTGCAATGTACAAAGAATCAATGAAGCTGGGATTACCCAGAAACAAGTCGAAGTTTATCCTCGTCATAACGTTGGCGGAGACGCCCCGTTCTTGCTTCCAAAGACATGATATTATCCTGCAGCAGAGGAAAATTGAAGAAACGAGAAGAAATTAACAATGAAACATGAAAATAACCCCAAAACGAGATCAACCCTTCAAATCAGAAAGGAAGAAGAATATTACCAAACTACAAATTGAATTGCAGGAAACAGAAAACAGAGAAATGGTGAATAAAAATCTGGCGCTACGACGAAACTCTCAAGCTCTGCAGTCAACCAGGAACATTGATAACAAAAGATTTAAGAGCCTCTGTCCGAGAAACTGAGAGAAAACTTTTCTTGTAGAATCCAACCAAACAGAACAAGAACGAGGATAGGAAAGAAGAGAACAAGAAGAAGACGACGACTATTGCAAGACAGTCGTAGCTAGAAAACAGGGGAGAACAAGAGTTTTGCGCGGGGCCGGTAATTAACGGCTTCTCCGTTTTATAATAAAACGTAACCAATGATCAAAGGAGTTGTTTTTCAACTTAATTTTATTTATTTAATATTTTACATAATTTTTTAGATTTTATTATTATTATTTATTAATTTTGGGGGAAAACGAGACTAATTATTGATTTAAATGAAAAGTCAACTTAATCGGTGAATCTTAGTGGTTGGTTGGTTCTTCGTTATGATTATTTTTTTTTAAAAAAATATTTTAATACTCTCTTGTGATACCTTCCGAGAAATTATGCTTTAACAATTATTTTATTTTATTTTATTTGACTTGCAAGATTATGTTAAGAAAATAATTAATTAATTATTAATTAATTGTATTTTTCTTACTAAACTATCCTAAACAAAAACTCAATGTCGGTCTTCTATTTCATGTGTAGTTATTGAAGAAGCAATCAAGGGAGAACACAAAAAAAGTAAGATTGAATTGTAAACTTATTTATGAAATTTTTTTTCAAAGTTTCGTTCGTCGTCAAAAATTACTTTTTAATTTTAAATTTATATCGTTAAATTAACAATATAAATAATCAAATTTAAGTTAAAAGATTCTTACTTTTTTTAAAAAAATAATAATAATAACTTCAAAAGTATCATTGAATTTGATAGTTAATAATTCAAAAAATTTTAATTTAGATTATAACATTAAATACGATGATTAAATGTGATTAAAAATAAATAAAAAGAAGATTGAATAAACTCGTCAATAAACTTTCTAAAAATTTCATTCACCATTAAAGTTCTAGAAAAAGACGAGGAGAATGATCGAATATACAAATAGGATGATAGGTAATTTCATTTATATATGTAAATACATACAAACTTATTAAGTTTATTATCTTGGTTAAAGGTGAAGCATCGAATAGAGAAAAAAAAATTGATAAAAATGGGATGGGCGAGAATTTATGTTAAAATTAAATTTAAGTAGAAAGATTCGTACTCTTGCTTAAAGTAACAAAAGTTATACAAAGCAAAGTGACGATTAAAAAAAAATTTTAATGAAATAAAGTGATGAAATTTCTTTAAATTTAAATTTCGTTCGAGAAAAAAAAATAATTTTAAATTTTACTATTATATTCAATAATATCAACTTTTTTATAAAAAAATAAAATAAAATTGCGTAACGTGTCAAAATTAGATTTAAAAGTTTCATACTTTTGGTTTCTTCAATAACCAAAAGAATATAAAGAGATGGAACAAAGCCATGAATGAAGCTTCCTTGAAATTTAATAATTAATACTCCATTAAAGGTCTCAACCATAAACTACCAAGAACAATGTATTGTGTATTATTGTTATTATGATTCTCCTCCATATTCGCGCTTGAAAGTTGCCATTTTTGCCTTTTTAAACTGGAAATTATTCCAAGCCCTCATCAACTACAACATGTAGGGCAAGAGAAAGTCCAATTAATCATGATGTACTTAATTTAATCTTAATTATTAGCATAAACCCTAATTTTAATCAGACTTCATGTATTAGTTTATAGATTTATATTTGGTTCGAATCCCTTCATGCATCAGCAATCATCACTTGTCATCTCTACCTAAATTTCATTGCCTTCATGTTCCTACCAATTAACTAATTAATTAATTTATTAATTAGGGAAGGAAATTGATGAATCAGTTAAAATATAAATGAAATAGTGGACATGGGTTGAGGGTCCATGCATCAATTAATGTGAAAATGACATGACACGATACCCACATGCATGCCGACATACATACATGTCCTATGGACAATATCACATGCACCGTCTCCTTCTCAAGACTTGATCAATTCATTATTCGTCGCTGAGATCTTCAGTCAGATGTCATGGGGTTCATTTTTAATTCCAGTGCCCCAAATTAAACGAAATGTTGACCGAAGCCACCACATCTGCAGATGCGGTAATTGCTGTAACATCACCACCCACGTGAGAGCTTCAGTGGTTAGTTAGGAACACGAAACTATCACCGCCCACCTATGAGATGAAACGCAACTGCCATCGCAGACTGACATCGTCAAGATCTTTGATATGCCAGTGTTATTCGTGGACTTGGCAGAAGCTTCTTTTAGCTAATGGGATGGACATGATGCTTTGCCAAAAAATTCCTGAGACTATGATGAATTCACGAGGCACGTTCTCGTGTAAAGCCGTAGGCGTGATGTGAATGATTCGGTCTCCAAAGCATGGCAGACAGTCTTGACTTTAGACCATCATTTCTTTGCTTTCTCCTGTGTTCATGGAGATAATTTCGATTTCGATAAGCATGTTAGACTCACTCATTCATGCGAATCATTCCATATGATTACTTCTGTTATAACGCGACCAATTCTCTGTCAAAAGTTGCGCAATCAATGCATTAGAGTTGAAGCTTTTGTGCCTGAAAGTTTCTTCTTTTTTTAATGGCTGGACAAAGGTAATTGCTTAATAGTTGTAGGGATTGATGGGATACACATACACACGCCTATGCGTCGAATACCAAATGTTCTGAGTTAGAAACTAAAATTAGGGTTAATTAATGCGGAGTTAGAAGGAAGGGGTTGGAGCTGTACAGTAATTATGGAAAGAGAAGCTCGTAGAAGCGGCAGAGGCTTCAGCACCGGGAGCTCACTTTTATGCCTCTATGGTCAGCTTGCCGTCCAGGATGAAATATAAGATAAGTGCTTCCAGATTGGTGTGGAATTCGTCAATATCACCTTTCCTCAAGAGGGCTTTCCCGAAGAAAGATGGCGAAAGCAGGCGGGTAATCGTCGGACAGCCGATTATAAACACCAAGCAAAGGCTGGGTGCAGAAGTGTAACCATGCCAAATAGTTTGGCATGTTGAACCATCAAATGAAATGATAAACGGTTGAAAGGTGATATTTTTCAGTTTGATACCAATTTTTAATCGTTTTAAAAACAACTAATTACATTGTTCTAAACTTGGGATTTATAAGATGAGATTAGGCTGAGGAATAAGGGATTTAAAGTTGCTGTAGCAACAATGAATCAAAGGCATTCTTAAGCATATTATCAGGAGAAAGACTACACAGCAAGCCAAAGCCAACACCAAAACTGAACAAGCCTTCATCTTCACCGCATTATCAAATCAGAATTAGCAGAACATCGAGAATCAAACATCAGATACTCATAATGAACTGGACATGTACCACAACTCACACAAATCATCTAAATTTGAAAACCATCATTCTATGCAATGCACGATGCTATTATACTGTCCTGTGCACATTGAGATCCTAAAACTCAATCCGCCGGCACACACAGCCTTTGCTAGAAGGGTACTTCGAGCAGAGATTATCCTTTCATATTTGGCCACATTCTATGAAGATAACTCTCCTTGTCCAAAGACTACAAATTCAAAAGGACTAAATGGATATGATTTACTTGATAATATAATCTTTCGAATGTAAAAAGATCCACTAGACCAACTTAAATTTGGAACAAAAGGACAAATCCATTGTCAAACCTTTATAAAGTTCTGCCAAAATTAATACATCATAACCAAAACAAAAAGATGATGAAGTACATCCATGATTGCAAACCACTCAGTCACCCTTTCTCCTGAAAGAACATCCCTCAGTGAGTCTGGCACGACCACCAGTGGGCTGGCATAAAACTGTCTGGCAATTGCCACACACCACAACAGTTTGAGAGTGGCTAAAAACGGTTGTTCTGCAATCAAGAGGCAAACCAAACAGTGAATCAAAATCCAAACGGTGATGTACAAAATAATAAACCATGATCTTTAATTTTTAAGCTAAAAAGAACACATCATACTCACATATTGAAGCAACCTTGACATTTCACATCCTTAACATCAAGAGCAAAGAGCATGAACAGAAAAAGATGGGTCAGTCCAATACACGATATAAATTAGGAAAAAATATTCAAAATTAGTTAATTGCATTAGCATCACCATTCACTGACATTTCACTTACTTTCAGCAGTGGTTCAAACAATTAAGACTTAAAAATTAGACACCAGCTCATGATTGATCTCTAATTTTAATCCAAGGGTTCATCAAGCAATACCAAATAATCTTTCTATATTTATTGTCCTTCCATAATTTTAATCCAAGGGTTCATCATGCAACACTGAATGAAACTTTTTAATTATGTTTTATTGTTATTCCTCCATGAACATTTACACTTAGAAATTGTGTGCTCTCATAAAGCAAAACCATTAAGTTCCAATATTGGAAAATTGAAAAATAAGACTACAACAATTTCTTAAACCTACAAAATATTGTGCAAGCTAATAAGAGAATACAATGCAATAATGTTATTTTACCATGAAAAAGGAATTGGGTGATTGAACAAGACGCTTGAGCTTGTGCTTCTTCTTCTCAAGCTCTGCTGGTGGATTCAACAAATCAATATCGTTTTGGAGAACCTGTTATCACAATAACAAAAAACAAAAAAGAAAAGAGAAAACAACATTGTCAGCAACTAAACAGAACATAATATCTTCTAACGACAAGTTACATAAGTATACAGGTTCTCCTATGACATAAAGATCGATCAAACGGAGAAAAAGACCCAGAAGATCTGAAGATGAGCCACATAAGAGTATGTAGTAGGAGAGTTGTATGGACTCACCATGTTTGCGAATGCTACAAGAGAACCAGAAAACCCTAGCGCAGTGTAGCTCAGCAGATTGAGGAAATTTACAGCTTAATAATATGATTATATATAGAGAGGAAATTCGTCGTTAATGACCGTTGGATGGATAAGTGTTAGATCTTGATCCTTCGTTCGGATAAAACTTGGATTGGGCCTTTTGGGTCATTCATGCTCTGGGTTTAGTAATTGTTTGGGCTTAAATCATGGGCTTGCCTTAGAAATATTATTATAATGATTTTGTTGTTTTAGATTAAGTTAATGTTACATTAATTGATTAAGTCTAAAATGACAAATATTTTGTAACATCCAGATGGCTAAAAGCAATTTTCATATAACACTGACAAATACTTTTGCTGAAAGCACTTCCTCGGAAGCACTTTTTTATAAGACACTTTCACAGTAACTCTATATGGTTTCATCACCAATTCACCATTGCCATATAGCAATGAACCCAAATACATGCAGCCCGGCCTATTATTGTCAACTACAGTCAGAAACCAAAATTCCCGGCATATCCATTTCCCAGTTATATCATCCCCTCTGCAAATGGAGTTCAAGCTGCTAAAGTGCAACCACAATGAAGAAAATGGAACGGTAAACCTACATAATACCAGGGAAAAATGGCCAGGTAGGACATCATATATCAAAATGTACCACAAGGGATTTGTGTTTGAAAATATTGAAACAAAGAATGTGGTTTTTGTTTATCAAGTGCAGTTGTACAAATAGGTTAAGTGGATAGAAACCTAACCAAACCCGACAGACACTGGATAGAAAGCAGTGACAAATAGATTCTGATAGAAATTGTCACTAGAAAGAATTACAAAATCGGCTTTTAAGTTAATAATGTACAGTGTGCTTTTGTGTCACACAAATAATATGTGCAAACAGATATGCACTTGAAAGAAGCTTCATGCCACCAACTAATGGGGAAGCCGGTTTTGACTGTTCAATGCACTTTATGATAGAATCTTGCCTGTAATGTAACTGAAACAATAATATAACTTAACTAGAAAACCTTAATTTCTCCTCGGAGTCTGCATCATGAGACATCTCCCAAATGGTCAGCCGGGTTAATTGTGAAAGCAATCAAATAAAGCACAGCAGAATAGTTATTATTCCAGAGCCAGCCTCTTTTTCATGGCTTCATAAACCATGTAAGTAATACTTGCAGATGGAACAACTTTGAGCAGGTTAGGGAACAACCCTTTGTAGAATCCCCTTAATCCTTCACGTTGAAAGGTTTTCCTAAATACATCTGACATTCCCTTATAAGCAGTGTCTGTGTTCATGCGCTGAGCTTGCATTCTGAAACGAGAAGTTAAATTAGGCTAAAAGTGCAATGGCCAACAATAAAAGAAAGTTGCTTTGTATTTGAATAACTTCAACCAAGATTTACCTTGTTCTAATAACCTGCAATGGGTATACACATGTTGCCCCTAAAGCGCCAGAAACTGTCCCACATCCCAGTTGCACTAGAGGACCAGGTTCTACAAAGGGGAAAAAATCAGCACTCAGATCAAGGCAAATCTGAAACAGGAAAGATATAAGACTGAAGAAAAAATAAATTTACCACTGTCATGAAGAATATACTTCTTGGACATATCTTTGAAAGTTTCATATGCAGCAAGATCAATCCCAGCATAAGGGACCATCCCAAGAAGTGACGGGACAAGGCCTCTAAAGAATGCACGGGGACCCTCCTGAACCCATATATCCCTCGACATTGCTCCAAGATTTGGAACTTTTCCACCTTCACAAGCATAAGTTTGTAACCGGGTTTTTACAAGATCCATCGGGTAAATAGCAGTCTGTGCCACAGCACCTGCTAACCCACCAGCAAAAAGACGCCCTGCAGTGCCAATATTTTCCATCCCCTCATCCCCTTTGGCTTTCGCAATGAATTTTTTCAACATTTCATAAGTGTAAAATCTGATGGCACTTTCAGGTGCAACTTTTAGGATATTTAATCCATTGCCTCGAAAAAATGCAAAGATACCTCCTTCCCTCCAGATATTCCTTACTGCCGGTACAATCTGTGCTCTTGTTGTTTGCACTTGCAAAACAACCTTTAGTCGATCAAGAGGAGCAGTCGCTGTTCGAGAAGTTGCTCCAGCAACCGCTCCTGCAATCAAATATCTACTTGCGTGGACATGTTTACTGATGCCCTCCGGTATAACAGCCTGTTCCCCAATATCAACGAGACATACCCTTTCTAAGTAATGATAAATGTTCTCAATAGTTGCCTCATGAGGATATAGCAGAAGAAAGTCCCTCCACTCTTCAAATGTTATAACTCCATTATTATCCTTATCCACACGCTCAACAAAAAGAGCAAGCTCCTCATCATCAATTTCAATTCCTACAAAAGAGAGACTGGTGTGGCTTATAGAAGGACACAATTAACCAACCCGCTAAAAGAAAAGGCAATTTCTAAAACCAATGTTCTTTCTAAGCTCGTACAACAAATCATATTAACTAAGCCCTGAAACTAAATTAGATAAGAGAAATTCAATCTTCAATAAGTAAACACAAAGCTTACTTGATCTTAAATTTACACATATTGAAAAAGTAAACAATGCCTGCTTTGCTGAATGCCCATCACAAAATTCAGAACAAATCTGAGAAATACAGCTAAAATGAAACTAATTTACATTCCCATCAAACAATATTCAAGTTAGAATACGATACCGACCTGCCTTAACTAGAGCATGATACAGCTCTTCAGGCAAAATGCAACCATTGTGTTCAACGTCAATGGCTTGAAAAATCCGATAAAGCTCGAGCTCCTTATCGTCCATATAGCGGCGAAACTCTTGATAGTCAACACGACCATCTTTATTAGCATCGCAAACATTCAACAAGTCTTTTGCATACTTGTACTCGGGCGGTATATTCAACGCAGAGAGCCCTTCCTCTATCTGAGTATAATCTAAATAACCAGAGTTTTTCACATCAAAGAAATTAAAAAGACTTCGAATTCTCTGCTCTCTGTCTTCTTTAGTCTCCCCTAAAGCCAATAAAACATGCTCCATCGTCACAGGCCCCGCCTTTTTCATCGGATTGCTGCCACTTTTTGCTTTTGCCTCCATTAATACAGAGAGAACAGAAAACCAACCACCCCACGTGAATGCAATTCAAAGATTGGAAGAAACCCAAGTCAGGTCATCTGCGAGGGCATTTTGGCCGTGTTGGAGGGGAATCTGCGGCCAAATCTGCAGGAAAAAACGTGCCCATCAAAGAAAAGAGGAAGGTCTTTTTTTTTCGGTCGTAAATTGCAATAAATTGTGATTGTGATAAAACCAACAGCCTGAGTCAGGAGGGAGAAGACTGTAGACAGAATACATGTAACCTTTTTCTTTAATTCTTTTTTTTTAAAAAAAACCTATTTTTATTTTTATTTGTTTGTGCGTGAAGAACGCATATTCCTGGAGTGTGCGTTGTAGCGTGAGATATGTGCGACCAAGCAGCTTCGAGGAATCGTTGCGAGGTCGAATCTTCGAACCGGCCATGTGACTCAGAGACGGGCACGTATCATGTATGATTGCTCTTAAAAGAAATCGATAATAAAATAAGATCGGCATATCACCTCACATTTTTTGCATACAAATTTAATTTTACAGACACAGCATTATTAAATAAGTGGCGTACGAATTTTAATGGAGAATTCTGACCCTTGAGTAGTCGTGGGTCAGGAAGTAAGTTGAGAATGGTAAAAGAATTACTCGAAAGTTTTGATTCTCCAGAACATAAATCATACAAGGAAAACCTATAAAGAGTTATGCTGCCTTGCAGCATGGGACAGGGCGCTCACTAGATGCTTTTGAGAGTGTGAGAAACATAAAGAAGCAGAAGCAGAAGCTGCTATCACGATATCTCCCAGCAACTTTTATATGATTCACCTGCCGTTGGTGATAATCCTGTTTATGCAAGCAAAGATAAAAAGAGTACAGGGATGCACAGAATTTGCATAAGCAGATATACGAGTTTTACATACATGGCAGGCTTCATTAGTTTATACACACATAACGATGTTCTACAACATTGTATCTTAGTGAGTTACAAGTACTTAAAAAGTTCCATATGTAAGTTGTTCCACTAACTTGATCATTATAGACATAAACATTTTGCCATGCCGCCTGGTGCTATTCCTAATTGCAGCCTTCTGTGAAGAGCCGCTCTCTTCTAATTGCAAAAGTTTTATCTTTCGCCATTTCCTGAGATGCAACCTGCATAATTCCTGTCTGCTCCTAAATATCTATAATTTACATAAACAAAATACCCTTCATAGATTATATATAGAGTAGGATAGTCAGACTAGAGATCAACAGAGATAACATGCAACATCACTGTTGAAGCTGAATGCTTGCCTTCTCCAATGCTGCCTTCGCTGCACATCCCTCCTCTTCCCTCTGCTTACAAAGTTTCAAAGCTTCTTCAGCTTCTTGCATGCTTCTCTTGGACTCCAACATATCTCTAGAGATCACATCCACACGAGTCTTGAGTTCAGAAGTCTCAGCCACGCAATATGACAACTGGCTCTCGATTTGAGAAAGCATGTCCCTGACACGTGACGCCTCTTCATTAAGTGATTCAAGGTGCTTAGTAGAAGCCATAAAATCTGCAACAGCCTTTTCATGGACCTTGGAAATTTCATCAAATCGAACTTTTTGTTCATTGTACAACTCAATGAGCTCTTCCACGGAGCTCTCTTTACAGATGGACTGCTCAATTGCATTGAATCTCAAGGCAGCCTTCAGATTTCCATTAACTGTGTTATTGTCAATAGAAATAGCATTTAAAACAGAAAACACTTCACTGATTCCTCTAGTTATGGAATTGTTATCAGACAGGTTAATTGCGTTCAGAATTGTTGAAAGCTGATTTGCGTGGAATGCTGTCTGCTCAAGAAATTTTAACATTACGCTTGTTCCAGTTTCGTCCATTGTAGTGGAAGAACATTTGAGACCTGAAAGCTTCAGAAGTTCACCATTCCAAAGCTGAAGATCTTGCTTAGGATTTGATGGTAATTCTTTGTCAAGTTCAGCATTGGAAAGGCAATGTGACAAGGTAGTTGAGCCTTCAGAAGGAAGCATGTCTCTATCTTGAGGAATGCAGATGGGATCAAAACATGGGAAGGTTGCTATTAAAAAATATTTTGGGTGTTAGAAACCAAGAGTGGAATGGAGGGAAAATAAATCCAACAAATGTGTAAAACCGTACCACAAAAGAAAGGAGCAGGAGGATGATGTGTTAAGAATCGTGAAGGAGGGAAAGCAAGCCTACCCAACCAACCAAGCATATGGAGACCTAAACTCGGACAAATAGTATCTGCTACCAGAAAAAGAGTAAAATCATATATAATCAAAAAATTATCGCAATAGTTAGGTAAGATATAAAAGCTAGTATTAACACTACTGTGACTGAAGAAGCAGAAAGCTGCCGACACAAACTAGTAGTCAGGACGAGATGACTGAAAGAAGAAACACCAATAGCACACAAGAAAAGTACACCTCTCTTTGATGTATCCACATCAGCAGAAATTTGCCTCAGGAACTCCATCTGTCGGCACAGAATCACAGACTGGGACTTTAGACAAACAACTGCTGCTGTCTTCTCCACCACGGAATCCCATAGCTTGGTCCCCTGCATGACTAGGTTTCCATTAGCAGAATCTAGCACAGAACTTTCAATCTCAGGGAACACAAAGGGTGATGGATCATGTTGGTTCACAGATAAAATGTCTGATGTTTTGCCAGATTCTTGGTTCTCTGACAGCAGTACATCATGTTGTGAAAAATATGTAGACATAATGGTAGAATTTGACAGATCTGTAGGGTTGTCTGGCTTTTGTGACCCAAATTCTGGACTCCCAGGCTCCTCAAGACTTGAAGCATCATTCTTGTGCAAGTTATTGCTCACAATATCAAAGATGATATGGCTATCACATGTAGATTGAGGAGAGCCATAACCTTTGATTTCATCTTCACGCTCATTAACTTTAATATCTACTTGCGTATTTTCCCATTGAAGGAATGGACAAGCTCCAAACCCCTACATCAAAGTCACAATACATTGATCAGAATCAAGCCACACCCATGTATCAGCAGCATGGGAAAGCTAGATGAGGAGAAAATTCAAAATCACTGCACAACAAGTCTGCTGCATTCCTCGCCTGTCTTTACTGGTCAAATAGTTTCAAATATCCACATATTCTAACTTACAATCTCAGTATTTGGAAACTAAAATTTGGAAACCTGTGTATCAGGAATAGAATTTACCCACTTCCACATGAAACATACAGCTTGCCAAAATAAATTCACTATGTGACCTAAGTCATCCAACATTCAACTTTTACTGCTAACAAGATTTCACCAAAGGACCAAATTGTCCAACCTCATTATTAAATTAAGAAAACAGTTATTTTATCACACAAGTCTCAGGCCCTCAGCTTGTCTTATACAATAACAAGAAAAAGTGACATGGTGTAGAACGAGCATTAAGATCCATACTTCTTAATTAAAACATGTAAACAAATGCTATCAACATGATGTGTGTCCATTTGAGAGAAAAGCAGGCCCTCAGCTTGTCTTGTACAATAACCCAAAAAAGGGAACATGGTTTAAAACAACCATTAAGATCCATCTTTCTTAAATAAAATAAATAAATGCGACCAACATGATTTACGTCCGTGAACGATATTTGGGAATATAATAAAGTGGGAAGTTGGATAATGGATGTATGCACACTTAACACCCCACATTTAAGGGATCAACCAACCATTTGTGTAATAAGTTCACTCAGATGCCAAACAAATAAACTGTGCAAACCACAACCCATAATGTCTACCATCTCTTAAAGTTAATCAAGTCAGATAACAGAAGACAAACAACCAAAGGAACTCTGGCCAGTGACAACAACATTATATTCCAAAAGGATAAGAATGCCATGTCAATAGGAAAACTTCATCCCCAGCAAGTCATGGTTTCCAACCCAGAACCTGACGCCAAAAGGGGTTTTAACCATCAAATGTTTATAATGTCATCAGCAACAACAAGAACAGAAAAAAGGCAAGGCAAAAATGCTAACTTCAAGAGAGGAACCATGAGAGACCCCATAATTTCTTTTTTTGGTCAAAAAATTACATATGCCATGGTGTTCCTTCAGAAAAACATTGTCCTGAGAATTGATATCAGTAATCTCCAGTGCAAAGCTAAAATTAGTCAAATTAGCAACTGCTCTTTTAAGTTGGTAAACTCATTCGGTGCTTAAAATTATTGCTTTCAGTGTTGTTCAACAAACCAGCATCACACAGTTAAGAGGTTGTTCAACAAACCAGCATCACACAGTTAAGAGGCGAACAACATAACCATATAAAGTAGAAGTTATTGCTTTAAGTGTGTGATCATGAGACTACAGATCAAAACCCTACCGAGTAGCAACCCAAAAATAACTTAATGATGAAGCTATACCTTTCTGATAGGGCAAACAAAGAAGCTACGACCCGCATTTGGACCACTAGTTTCAGTTTCTCTTTTAGTGATTCCAGCCCCACAAGAACACTGTGGAGCTACTATCCGGGGGCCATTATCTTTTTCCTCGCCGCACCATTTGAAAAAGCCACATCGTCCAGCACCCTAAAGGTCAAATCAAAACACAGAAATTGTAGCCATGTTAGCACTTAATATGGCACAACTTAAACTGGAAAATCAAAATAATTGAAACCAACCGGCGCTGGGCAAGAGTAGAACTTCTTGTCAGGGTTCTTCTTCGTTTTAGATACTAATACGATACAGGGTCCACTGCCACAACGACACTGAATCACCGGATGATCAACACTGATGAAGGGTCCACTGCGCGCAGACGTTGGTGATTTCTTCGGCGACTTAGAGGGACAATCTCTTACCCAGTGACCTTGCTTGTGACAATAAAAGCACGTATCATTCTCCATTTTCAGCTATTGAGAAAACTACAAATCTGTTACCGTCGCTTTTGGTGGTAGTGCAGCAACTGGAGTGGAATCCAGAAAGTTGATGTCAGGCCTCGTTTTGGTGTCTCAATGCAGCAGGGAAAGAGAGACACAGTTGCTTTGCTTGCTAGAAATGAATCAACAACGAGGATCTCTTCTCGTTAAGGGAGTATGTGTGTTTTTTTTATTTTTATTAGGAAAAATGTTTTAAGGATATAATAGTACATTTACATTTTCTTTCGTCCAAATGAATAAATATTTAAAACTAAAAGGGTATAGTTAGATATTTTCAAAACATTTGGCGTGACTTAATTGCCCTTTCCCCAGACAGCTGTGTCTTTTTTCCCTGCTTTTATGGTTGACAGGGAAGAGAACGAGAAGAATCATTCACCGGCCAACAGTCAGCATCTCGATCCCACGTGGCAAAACTTGTTTAGGAAGCTTTAGGTCTACTGGTCGTTACTTTAGCCAGGTCACCCGCAAGTAATGCTATCATTTTTGTGGTGTTCAAGATCAAAACCCTACCAAATTATTATAAGCCGGTTGCTGGAAAGGAAGCTCTGTGTCTCTTCGAGTGAGTGCCCCTTCACTACAGGTATTTCAAGAAACTCTTTTGCTTTGATATGTTTTGCTTTTCATTTCCTCTAAATTGGTGTTTCTAGTGGCTAAATCCTTTATACGTTTCACGTTTTCTTCCTTCTACAAATGTGTATTGATTACCCCTTTTGTGTAGCACTTTGTGTTTCCCCGTTTTGAGTTGTAGGGAGTTGTCATTTTGTTTTTTCAAATCTGTGAATAAGCTTCTTCTTTGGTTTGAAAACTTTCTAAAGCTTTAAGCATTGTAGAATACATTATTAATCAATGATTAAAACAGGTTTTGATTATTTCTTTTTAGAAAGTTATTGTGTTGATTATTGAATGATTACCTCTGTAGTTAGGATGAGAAGTTTCGGTTTATTCACACTGATTGTGTGTTTTTATTGATGTATGTACCCTTTAAAATTTTAAAGTCATGTACATCAGTAGTTGTGCGTAGCTATGATCTTTTCAAGCTTACATATGATTCAGTGAATCGTGGGTACTTTGTTGATTTGATGAATATTTGATTTCATTTACAGGTTGGCAAGATACTTGTGTGAAATTAGTATAGTGCATTCGCAATGTCAGTTGCATACTTTCCATGTGTTCAATCTGTAAAAGTTACTTCCAGAGGCTGTGGCTTATTTTCTGTTGGCAACTACGGCAGAAGCAATAACAATAAAAGATGTTATCTGGTCGTTGCCTCTGCAAAGAAATTAAATGATCTCCATCTTGATTCCAAGGTACTTCAATTGTAAGATACCTCAGCATCTAGTTTGTTATGATTATAGATGGTTTTTCTTTTCATTGATCAATTGTTTGCATTTTCTAGTTTCCTGAGTCGAGTGTGGATGGGGATTTGGTAAAGTTTCATATAATGTCTTAAAAAAGCTGTTAAGGATTTAAAGTAGACTCATGCTACTCCATTACATAGTGGGTTAAGCTTTTATGTCTTTAGAAGACTTTGATGTATATTCATGGATAGTTTTGATCAAGTCAATGTCTTGAAGTATTTTGGCTGTGAAATTTTCTAAACTTAATTACAAGCATATGTTTTCCCTTCAAGCTTTTTAAAGATTGCACAAGATTTACCAGACTAGTCAGATGCCTGCCTTTGCCATTATGATTGGCATTGTTACATGTCTGGAAAAAGAAAGAAAGGAAATATGATGGATGGGTTTCCCATTTATCTGTTTACTGTCTCTTGAAATTGCCCATCATTGCTCAGCAATAAATTCAATTGTTACTTGAGCTACATCTGGACTCCACATCCTCACTGTATCTATGTGCATGAAGTATGCATAAATGTCTAGGTACTGGTGCTCCTCTCTTCTAGCTATTTTACTATTATTTTGTACAATAATTTTATTATTATTGGATTTTTGAGGGTGCACATGATAAACCAGACTAGTCAGGTCCCTGCCTTGCCCATTCTGGTAGGTACTGTTACATGTCTGGAAAAGGGAGCATAGGGAAGGAAATCTGGTTGATGGGTTTCCCATTTATCAGCTTACCGACTCTTGAAGGTGTCCATCATTGCCCGGTAGTAAATTTAATTATTATTTGAGCTACATCTGCACACTACATCTTTTGCTTTCTGTCTCTTTATCCCTGCATATTTTTCTTAGTCTGTATGTTTATATGCATTCATTTATAGCTGTAATCTTCATTTGTTTGTGCATTTTTATGCATGTAGCGGATGCTTCAAATTTGGTTGGCTCCTTTGTGGTGAAGCAAACTATGGGCATAGTTCATATGTGCCTGTATATGCATCCCTCAACACTTTGTATACACTTTGGGCAATTCACCGTTAGCCAGCTGGCCATACTCTAAATCCTCCTTCTGCTTTTGTTATATTTCATTGTTAGAGTCAACCAGAAATGTTTTCAAGTGTTTAACCTATGGATGATGATAGGGACTCTACAAGTCTGGAAAAGTAACGATGGGTAAGAACAACTTAGAGGATGGAAACCTCACCTCTTTGTTGGATTTCTCTTGATGGTGTTCAACATTGCCCAATAATCACTATGCAGTGATTAGCAAGCTACATACATCTAAAATATCTATTGTGGTTCAGAAACTTCCGCAGGGGATCAGAATCCATTAAAAGCCACTAAATCTTGGATCATTGATGCAAACTATTTTTTGATTCTTATATAACACTGAAGGTAAAGTCAGGACTGAACCCAGTGTTTCCTGAGATTATTATACAAGTTATGTATGTTTTAAGGACTTAATACAAATAAAAACATAGAATTGCTTAGTACATGCAATTGTATGCCTATTAAAATTGGAGTGTGTGCATGACCACATTATTATGATTTACAACATTTAATGTCTGCTATGTGTTGCCCTCCAACTTTGTGTTTCTTTCATGGATGCAACATACTTATCAAATCATCAATGAGGACTTCCTTTCTGTTGAAGCCACTTTAATGTTTTTGACCTTTCTGCCTTTGTCTACAAATATCTTTTCTACTTTTCCTAGATTAGTATGTAACTGCCTTAATTTTCAGGTTGAGATGTTGCTAGACAGTGTAAAATGGGATGAGAAAGGTCTGGCAGTGGCTATAGCTCAAAATGTTGACTCCGGAGCTATATTGATGCAAGGCTTTGTGAACCGAGATGCACTAGCTACAACCATTTCCTCTCAGAAGGCAACATTCTATAGTCGATCACGGTCAACATTGTGGATGAAAGGCGAGAGCTCTAAGAATTTCATCAATGTGCATGACATCTTTCTTGATTGTGATCGTGATTCTGTATGCTTATCCCAACCTGTAATTGGAATAATCAAGCCTAAGTTCAATATTTTGTATTTTGATTCAGAACTTTTCTCTCAGATAATTTACCTTGGAAAGCCTGATGGTCCTACTTGCCACACCGGGTCAGAAACTTGTTATTATACATCGGTTACTGATATACTGAAAGATCAACAGGTACACTGCTCTTAACATTTCAATTAGTTAGTCTTACATATTTTAGTACGACATAACTTCAGACCAGTTATAAGTGTTTTTTTTTAATAATTTTATATGCTCATACGTCTAGGCTGAAGGAAATAAGTTGGCGTTGACTACTTTATACTCGTTGGAGTCAACAATTTCCCAGCGCAAAGCAGAGTTAGCAGCACCACAAGATGGAAAGCCTTCGTGGACCAACCAATTATTACTTGATGAACAGTTGTTATGCTCAAAAATCAGGTACTATCATCAAAACATCATCCTGGCTTTATGAGAATTGATTTTTAGGCACCGTTCAGTTGAGCTTTTTACCTCCTATTTTCTTCTTTTTCAAAAGTGACATTCACCTTATCATTATTTTTTTTTCAGTTTTGCTTTTTTAAAAAAATAACATTGTTTTATGAGTTGAAAAATTCGAAGGGAAATGAGATTGACTCTCTCCAAATAGAGTAAATAGATTGCTATTAGGTTTTGGGAAAAAAATTTTGCTTTGCCAACTGTGAAATTATGCTTTTTGCTTGCAGAAGTTTAACTATGCAAATAACTTTTTCATTTTTCTCTTTTTCATTCTGGCAAAAAAAGTACTTTCAACATCCTAACTAAAGGATGCTTAATGATTTCTACCTACCTGTCTCCCGGATCTAAAGAATATTCAAAACATCGAGATAAGTGAGCTGCCATGTAGCCTGGCACTTAGTTTTCTTTGTCGTCTGCTGCCTTGGAACATTTAGGAAGTATAAAGGAGTTGCCATATTTTTATGAAAGCTCGAATGCGCTAGCTGTATTCAATAGATTGTGTAAGCATTTTATTTTTTAGATTTCTAATTGTCACCTATGCAGGGAAGAGGCAGATGAATTATGTGGAACACTGGAGGAGAACGAGGATAAATTACGTACAGCCTCGGAGATGGCAGATTTACTCTACCACGCCATGGTTCTACTGTCACTTAAAGAAGTAAAGACAGAGGATGTCTTACAAGTTCTAAGACAAAGGTTTTCTCGGTCAGGTATCGAGGAAAAGAAAAGTCGCCTATCACAAAGCTAGTTATGAATGAACCACCCTCGGTCGTTGCCAAGGTCAGGCAGCCAGTAGAAGTCAAGCCGCATTTCAATACCAGGAACGAGTCACCTTTTGGGCATTACCAAGGAACAGGAATATGCATTCCTGCATGGGCTAGCCTGGCTCTCCACACTGCAATTGTCTTGCCCCTTCCACGTATCAGCACCATGTAAAGTTTGTTAAACGATGTTGCGTTTGAAAACACTTGTGATTTTCGTTGTGGAAAAGCACTTGTCATGTAGGAGTCATGAGAGAGTCTTGAACTCTAGCAACACGGCTCTGAGATTAATATGAAGATCATCCATAATTCATCAGGGCTTGTAGCCAAATCCAAGCATAGTTAAAGCTAATGCCCACACGATTTTCAAGAGTCTACAATATACAATCACGGTTTAATTGCAGGTACCAAACCAGTTGAGTGACGTAAGAATAATGAACGAAACCAATGCTTGAATTAAGATTCTCATTTGATATGAATTTATGGGAATTTCGATTCAGTTGTTAAAAGATTGACTGAGAACGTCTAATAACAAGTAATAACACTGTACTTGTATTTCAACCTACCCAGGGGTCTTGTCCCTTTGAAAGCCAGCTTGGTGGGTTGCAACCAACGCTTCAAACTCTGAATGCAAGCATGTGCACTGTGTCACTTGGAATGGCTGCTGGCTAGTATGGTATGATCGGAAGGTTAAGTGCATAAAAAGAATTGAATCATGTGGACCAGTTATCGCCACTGCTATGAACCTAACACAGAGGCACAGGCAGAGGCAATGCACACAAAGTGACAAAACTCCTTCAATGCGAACACGTGTTAACCAGAAGCATCCAAATTGATTGATGTCACAGACGCGACTAGGCTATGTAGCTTCAAATTTTAATGCTCTCTATCCATCTCTTCTTCAACAAGAAGGTAAACTTGGGAGTATCCTCCCGTTTATTTCTCAATTTTATGGATTGAAAGGCAAGTTCAAAAATTAAGTTTGTTAATTCAGCGGTTCTGAATTTTTTTTTATTTTTTAAATTAGCATATTTTTAAAATATAATTTTTATAAAATTTAATATTAAATTAATTTTAAGTACCTTATTACATGTAATACTTGTTCGTGTTTAGTATAAACGTTTTCACCTTTGAATAGTTGTAAACACGATAATTATACTAATAGACAAATATTTTGAACATTAAGTTCCCTGTAAAATCATGGCATGACATAACATAACACATGCCGATAGGCCTTAGAAATGAATTGAAGCATCAACCAATGTCACTCGTTAGTTTATTTTAGGGAATTTTAGGTTGGCAAGGTATGAATCAACCACATTTTCCTCCAATTATGTCAATATAGTTACCCACTGCATTCAAATATTGCTTTCGTAACATACAATTTTAATAAATATTAATAATTTAATATAATTTTTTTTTATAAAATACAATCATAAATATAAATAAAAATATCGGTCATTTAGAATAAAAATTTTAAATAAAATATACTCGTTTTTATTTAATAGCTGAGTACAAGTAAGTTGGACTATATATTTTCTTAATATTTAAATTATTAAAATATTTTAAAAAATTAATTAAAAGAAAATATGAATTTATTGTTATATTTTATGTTTATATGTTATTAAATTTTTACAAATTAAAAATAAAAAAACAGGAAATAATTATTGTCTAGTAAGATGAATGATGATAAATAATTATAAATATATTTTTAATTATTAAAAAAATGGAAATTAAATAAAATGATTAAAAAGGAAAATCGATAAAAGCACGAGATATCATACCATAAGCTTAACAGCACGTTTGAGTTTGGAAGTAAATAGAGACAGGTGGCGTCACAACCACCACCGCTTAAGCAGCCTAACACCGTGCTCACGTGGTTGTTGTCTGCCCGTTGATTCAACCTAACACTATCGCCCTTATATAAAGAAGCATGCACTTGGATCGTCACTCCGCTAAGCAAAACGATTACGGACTCTTAACAATTAATCTTACTACTCCTGGGCAAACTGCTGTATTAATATCGATTTAGCTTTCAGCAATGGTGTCCGTTGAGGAGATCAGAAATGCCCAGCGTGCTCAGGGTCCGGCCACCGTCTTGGCCATCGGCACGGCTACACCTTCCAACTGCGTTTCCCAGGCCGATTATCCTGATTATTACTTCAGGATTACCAAGAGCGAGCACATGACTGAGCTCAAAGAGAAGTTCAAGCGCATGTGTACGATTGATCTTCTTCTTCTTGATCATAGGTTTACTGCTTTGATTTTTGGGGGATATTGTTTATCATAGATTACGTCTTCGTTTGGTTAAATTTTAAACGAGAACATTCTTGGAGGAAAATATCTTGCCGTTCAGGAAAATAATTACTGAAAATTACTGAATTTGATGTGCTATTTGCAGGTGACAAATCGATGATAAAGAAGCGCTACATGCACTTGACGGAGGAGTTTTTGAAGGAAAACCCTAATATGTGCGCATACATGGCTCCATCACTCGACGCTCGCCAGGACATTGTGGTGGTGGAAGTACCAAAGCTGGGGAAAGAAGCCGCAGCAAAAGCCATCAAACAATGGGGCCAACCCAAATCCAAGATCACCCACCTGGTTTTCTGTACTACTTCTGGCGTGGACATGCCCGGCGCTGACTATCAGCTGACCAAACTCCTCGGCCTCCGACCCTCTGTTAAGCGTCTGATGATGTATCAACAGGGTTGCTTTGCTGGAGGGACCGTGCTTCGTCTTGCCAAAGACTTAGCTGAAAACAACAAGGGTGCACGTGTTCTCGTTGTATGCTCTGAGATCACAGCCGTCACTTTCCGTGGACCGACTGATACGCACTTAGACTCTCTGGTAGGTCAAGCCCTTTTCGGTGATGGTGCAGCTGCCGTGATCGTCGGTGCAGATCCTGACATTTCGATTGAGCGTCCGTTGTTCCAGATTGTGTCAGCGGCGCAGACTATTCTCCCTGATTCCGACGGTGCAATTGACGGACACTTACGTGAAGTTGGTCTTACATTCCATTTGCTGAAAGATGTTCCAGGGTTGATTTCAAAGAACATCGAGAAAAGCTTGGTCGAAGCATTTACTCCAATAGGTATCAGCGACTGGAACTCAATATTCTGGATCGCTCACCCCGGAGGTCCGGCAATTCTCGACCAAGTCGAGGCCAAACTCGGCCTGAAAGAAGAGAAACTGAGAGCAACCCGTCATATTTTGAGCGAATACGGAAACATGTCAAGTGCATGTGTTTTGTTCATCCTGGACGAGATGAGAAAGAAATGCGTCGAAGAAGGGAAAACCACCACGGGCGAAGGCCTGGACTGGGGTGTTCTATTCGGGTTCGGTCCTGGCCTTACCGTCGAGACCGTCGTGCTGCACAGTGTGCCTATCGAGCCCGCAACCGGCCGCTGAGTAAATGAAATACGACTATTAATGTATAATTTAAAGTCAGTGAAAGAATGGTGGTTTGAGTGCCGTGGGCTGAACCTCTGGCAAAAATGATAATGGCTCTCTCTAATGTCTTTCAGGCATTTACGTGTAGTCTGGTGATGGCGTAAGAGGCTGGTTTACGTCTGTTTTTCATGCCTTTTCTTATGATTTCACCATCTTCATTTTGTGTGAGAATTACAAATTAAGCAATAAATTTCATGCCTTTGTTATTTTTCTCATGAAACTTCCTCCTCTGCGTGTGTGATAAATCTTGATCATCATAATAAAGAAGGGATAACATAATCTACATTCAACAGGATTGGAGTGAACTGGATTATGGATGAGATTAAAAAGCTAACCAGCAGTTCGGCAAGCATTAATGCTCGGCACAAATTTAGAATGATGGGTAAAGATTATTGGTAATTCCGACCATCAGGAAAGCATAGCCGTCCGTTTTCAATAATTAATATTCCGAACTTCCAAGTATTCCAAGTAACTAGCGGGTCACCGTTGTTGGGTACTATTTTCAATTTCCTTTTCTAACACGGCAACTCCAAGGATAGAAGAAAGACAAAAAAAAACACGTGGCACTGTCAGAAGCTGCTAATTATTTAAGAAAACAAGAGCCACGCGGAAAGCCGTTGTTTCTTTGTTTGATACATGCGAAGTAAGGGGGAGAAAATGCTCTCCCAATGCGGCCCATATAATCCACCACCAACCCATTTTCGTTTTGGGCCGATTGTAAAGCCCATTTATAAGATGTCAGCCAAGTTAACAAGTAACAAATTTCCCTTTTTTATATATATATATATATATATAAAATAGACAGACTTTTATAATTAAAATAGTTGGCTATTATATATCATAATTTATGAAGGACTCCGACCTTCTCCCGTTCTTTTTTATCTTTAATTTTTAACCAAATATTAATACGTAATATTATTAATAATAAACAGTTCATATTATATTTTAATAAATTTTTATAAATTAATTTTATATTTTATTACATATATTAAAAATATGAATATATAATTTAAATATTTATTATCAATTATACTACGTATTAATATCTATTATTAATGATCCGATCACAATCTTGATAAAACACGAGTTATTTTAATATCAATTAATATAATTAAAAATTTAAAATTTAATTCTATTTTTAAAATATACGAGAGACAATTAAAATAATTAAATAACAATAATGTTTTCGAACGTTGTTGACGTTGACATTGACATATTTGTATTATATATATGTGTGAGTATGTGTATACGCAAGCATGGTAGTAGTTAGTATATAATTATCGTGATTTATTGGTAATTTAGTGTTAGATAATTAACAAGTCCATTCACAAACCTAATCATGCTTTTGCTTTGCTTGGGTTTCTTTATATTATGTTTTTTTTTAATATATGATATTCTTGCAATCATATGGTAAGATTCACAACCAACCAAAGAATCCCAAGTGTTTTCATCTTAATTCTTTTTATAATAAATTAATGATTAATTAAAAAGGAGCCGAAAAAGAAGGAAAGCCATAGAGGTAGCCGTTATGTGTTGATTGCTTTTTTTTTAAATGTTTATTTTAATTAATATTTATTCTATTATTAAATTATTATTGTCGTCGTCTTCGTATACTCAGTAGGAGCAACGTCAAAACAGCTGTCCGGTGGGATAAGACTGAGTACCCCCACACACGCACCCGGTCTCTGTCTCTTTCTTTATTTTAATTTTCATAAATTTTAATGTAATTTTTATTTTATTAAATTTAATTGAGAATTTTTTAAAAAATTCCAACCCATTAATCGTAATTAAAAGTATGTTTCCACAGCAGTTAGGCTGGTATTGAACATGCGGAATGTTAGTTGTAGTAAGAGCGAAAGGGTAATGGTTTTGTATGGGTTTTACAGTCAGCCAGCAAAGATGTTTTGTACAGTACATAGAAAATGAACCCTTCTTCTTTATCCACTTGCAGTATTGGACAAGCATATGTTGTATTGCTTTACAGTCCACACAAAATTCGTATTAAATTTTTATTTTACTGAAAATCAAACACTTCCCCTTTTGTATTCTTTATTTCTTGTGTTTATAATCAACTTGAATTCCTGATATTCTTTTCTTTGGCAATAGGATTGTTGGGTTTAATTTATTTATTGGTTTTTGTTGCGGGGTTTGTGTTTAACTAAACTTGTAAAGTTTTTGAAAATAAGTTTGTGTTGGTGAATTGGTTTGGTAGAGAAGAGTAATAAACCCACCCTGACCTGAGAGAAAGAGAGAGAAGTGAGTGTTTGTCGGCGCAAGGTCGCTTTCTGTCGGCATTGTCTGTATCCAACGATGATAGACACTAGAAAAATGCCTATTTTACTTTTTATTTTATTCGAAAGTACACGGAGATAGAGAGTTAGATGCTTCTGCGATTTTTAATTCACATGCTGCTGCTGTCTGAAGCTGTCTTGGTGTCGTGTTTTGTTCCATTTGTTTTTGCTTTCCATGATTTGTACCTGGCATGAAGAATTGGCCGTGATCAGTCCTGTGGTTTCATTGCTTGTTATGCCAAAGGCTTTTCTTGTTTGAATTTTAGTCTGGGTATCTCTTGTTTCGCTTGCTTGAGATAAGAGATTCTTCTTTCTCAATGGGGGAAGCTGTCTGAATTTTTATTTTGGTGATTGTTATATTGGGATATCGATTCTGTTTGTCACTGGCAAATGAAGTTAAGGTTTCTGGAGATCCGGCTGCATTATTTCTCTGGGAATACAGGTTTGGAACTTTAAAATAATACATGCATGCATTTTGTATTTTTGTTACTTATAGCAATATCATTGAATTGGGAATATGACGTAGAATGTATTTAAGATTTATGAATGATTAGTTTGGTAGAATTTGTCAGAAGATAAGAATTTTGAATATTTGTATGGCATGTATATTCAGTATGATGCTTGGCTTGTGTGCTCCGATTACAATTTTTGCAGCTTTTTGTTGACAAATATTGAAGTTCAAGATGAAAATTGCTGGTTTGATTCTACTACTTTGTTTTTCAGGCTTAGATGTTTATCGTGTCAAAGAATTAGTTCCTGGAGCAACGGTATTGCGTGCCAACATGTAATTATGTTAATCCTTATATGTTAGTGGAATTCTTATTTGCATGAATGTCCCTTGATTTTTACGCGTGCATTCTGTTTTCCCTTTCTTTTTCATCAATGGCTGAAGATCATCAGCTTGTTTTCTTTGTATACAGGTTCGATGTATAATACATTGTATCCCAAACATAATTTACCTCATAGCTAGAGTGATTCCCGTACCAAATGTCAGCGACTCTTGCAGCAATATTAGGAGCTGCTGCAGGAGCTGTGGCATTGGTGGGGATAGTTGTCTTTTTTATATGGTTCTGCTTATTTCGTAATAGGAGTGTTTCAAGAACTTCTGGGACGGGGTCTTCAGATCCTTCTGTTCAAGGTAAATTTATGTTATCTATTTTTCAAAAATGTTTGAAATGCTACAGCTTAGAAGTTTAATGTAAAGAACCATGGATTCATGGCTTGTTCTGATGATCTGCAGTGGGAAGAAATGTTGGGATTGAGTTATCATTTCGTGAAGTTAGATGTTTTGAGATGGGAGAGTTGTCTCTGGCCACCAAAAACTTTAGTGACAAAAACTTGATCGGGGAAGGAAAATTTGGGGAGGTATATAAGGGACTGCTTCAAGATGGGATTCTTGTAGCCATCAAAAAGCGACAAGGAGCACCTACTCGGGAATTTATTGATGAGGTAATAGTTACTCTCCTCACATACAGATAAATAGGATGCTTCGGAAAGAAAAAAAAATCATGAGAAGTAAAACCTCTCCCTTCAGTTCCAAATAATCATAATTATGATATTGGTGAAAAGAGCCATTTATGACCTTTCATTTGATGCAGTCATGCTGCCATTTGTCTTGGGATTCTCATATTTCCTTTTCAGCATCCCAGATTTGCATTCAAAACAATACTTTGATTCAAACTGTGCCTCACTTCTTCATTTCACTTAAGTCTGTGGATCCCTTTGCAGCTTGATGAGCATGTTGTGCATCTGTTTTTTTATACGTATTTTTAATCACTTAAGTGTGATGGTTGTCATTCGTTAGCTTTAGATTGGTAATAAAGTATATACAACTCAAGCACAACAAGTGTCATCCCAAATTATTATCAGTCAGAATGTCAGTTAATCCTTTGATATTCAGCTCTGTGGTTATTTCCTCTTTTACATTTTAGGCTATCATGTCCCTTATCCTTGTTATTAGTATATTTAAAAACAGGGATTGGCTTATGTGATTCTAAATTCCTTGTTTCTGTACAAGCATTTGTTACCACTAAAGTATATTCATAGCATTCGTCTTTAATTAGTCTAACGGGACAGATTTTTACTCTCAGGTGCACTTCCTCTCATCTATTCAACATCGGAATCTTGTGACACTTCTGGGTTACTGTCAAGAAAATAACTTACAATTTCTTGCATACGAGTATATACCCAATGGAAGTGTTTCCATTCACCTGTATGGTAACTCTCAATCCTTTCACTAAATCTTATCACTCCCACTCTCTTTCTCACACACCACGTACATAATTTTACTTTGCATCTCACCATGTACTTAAGTAGTGATGTCTAAGTGAAGGCATCATATACGCAATGATTTGACTCGAAAAATCAACATTTACACAACTATTGCCTCCACCTGAATTCCAGTACATTTCATAATTTTTTGCCTTTTCCCCCTTCAGGACCCCGTCAAGTTTCTCATCAGGAGCTAGAATTCAAGCATAGACTTTCAATAGCTCTTGGGGCAGCTAAAGGTGATCCTCTGCAAAATCAGTGAGCATTTATGGCTTTCCTGGTATCATTTTTTCTTTTCTTTAGATAAACTATCCAAATATCAATAGAGGTCCAACAAAATTCTTTTGTAAGCTTCCTCGAAACGTTGAATTATTCAAAGGTTCTACTGTTATATGAAAGGTATTGAAGCTATAGGCGAGGTATCTCAAAGCTTTGCTCTCTGATTCATGCAACCTCATTTAACTTGTCTATGTCCAGGACTGGCTCATCTTCACTCCTTGAGTCCACGTGTGGTACATAAGGATTTTAAAACAGCCAATGTTCTTGTGGATGAAAATTTCATAGCTAAGGTTGCAGATGCAGGACTTCGTAATTTTCTTGGGAGGACTGATGTTGCAGGTCCATCTTCGCAAGTGACAGCAGATGAGATATTCCTTGCCCCAGAGTATTGTTCTTTGACTCGATATGCTTCATGCGACCGTTCATCTGATACATCGTCTATCACTCTACTTATGTTTACTGTGCACTTATGCAGGGTGAAAGAGTTCAGAAGATTTTCTGAAAAAAGTGATGTGTATAGTTTTGGGGTTTTCCTTTTGGAGCTTGTAAGTGGGCAGGAAGCATCCGCTCTGCTGTCTCCAGATTCCAGTCAGAATCTGGTTGAATTGGTCGGCGATCAACTTCATAGTTTCACCTCATACTAATCACCACAGTTATCTGCCATATTATGCTTCTAAATAATTACCTTTACAATTAGATGATAGTGTGCATGGATAAGGAGATAATTGCCATGCATTTTAGGCTATTGAGAGAATATATTACAGCAAATTAGCTCATTAACATGTGCATGTGCATACAATGTTCTTGTCCCTGTTTGTGTTAAGCCTTCTCATCGTGCTCCTAAATAAATTGCCCCTCTGCTATGCAATCCAACATATTTTCAAGTGCCTGTCTGGAACTAAGAAATTGTTTATTGTTTTTGCATAAAAGGTACAAAACAGTCAAGATTTTAGCAATCTTTCAAAAATCATCGATCAGAGATTGGGGAGTAGCTTTACAACTGGAGGCATGGAAGAGTTCATACTGTTGATTGTCCGATGTCTAGATACTTCAAGCGAGAGGCGACCTTCGATGAGCTATGTAGTAATGGAACTTGATCGCACCCTTGAGAAAGAGATGAACTTGACAACAGTTATGGGGGAAGGGACCCCAACGGTGACCCTTGGAAGCCAGCTATTTAGAGCTGCAAAATGAAAGGAACTTGCTTGCAATATTGAGTGTGATTCTTGTGAAACATATTTGTTCTCATTTCCTTTTTCCCATTTCAGTAACTTTTAATTTTTTATTCAGAAACATGAGAGAAGAAGTTCAGCTGTTTGATAAGTGTATAAAGAACAGCTGTTTGTTTTTTTTTGGTATTTTATTTCATTTTTTTCCCATTCTAAATGTATGAAAATTCTTCTTGTAAAAACCATAATTTGTTGAATAAAAGTGAAGGGTTTGGTGTGATGTATAATTTGATGGCACTTCAGTGTCATATTCATCCCTTTCTCTGAAAGAGTTTTGTGTTACTGGGTGGTTATTATTTCTTTTCAGTGATCTGCTAATGCTGATATCTTCCGGCGACATAGAGAAGAGGTTATGCCACTGCAACTGGCTTAATGCAGTACTGTACAAAATACAGTGATCTGGAGCTTGTGAGATGACTTCAATAAGTTACCATTCTTGTCTTTCGGTGTATCCACTCTATTCAGGACCAAACTGTAATCAGATGAATGCTGGGTGTTTACAGTGAATTCAATTTTCAACAACTCATTAAGGCCCATTGGCTATGCTTTCTGACTTTTCTCTGAACACAAGCCACTTGGGCTTACTGCAAAAAATAGTTTAAAACCGCTTTAAACAAATCTTTCCGATCTCTTACAAGAACTGGCCTTCGGTCTTAATGTTTTCGTATGTACTGATTGATAATTACACGAGAAAATCTTTTTATTTTGATGATTGATGGTGTCCACAGTATTCTTGATCGCTTATTGACTTACGCAATTTAGTGGTAAGTCAGAGAAGCCCCCACCGGCTTGCAATGCTACAGTGTCTCTCGATTAAATTGCCACCAACAATCTCATCATTTACCAGTTTCGCCTGCAAGAGTCGATCATCATGCTCACCTCAAATTTACTTCTTCCAGTTGCTTTTTTCTATGTACGGCATATGTTCGTGTAAATGTGTGAGTGAATTTTGCTGGAGCTGTTATCTGGATTTTTAACCTATAATAAAATAAATAATTGAACCGGATCGGCCCATGTCCAATAAAAAACGTTACGTTTCGAATCTCAACCGGAACTGAAACGGGTACGGTATAACCTTGTTGATGCGTGTCGGAGCCTTGGAATCTGGTGTGTGGTGTCATGTCAACGTCGTGTGGGTAAAATTCAGGTCCTCTGCCAGCGACAGCCTTCTTTTTCTAATATGAAGGCAAAAGCTGCTGACCGCGCAACAGCTGTATATAACCCAGAGCCAATCATTTGCCATTCTCATAAAAGAACAAATCTTCGTGTTAACGTTTCTCACTTTACCAAGTAATGCTAGACATAAATATCTTTCAAATTCGTCATACCTGAAACTGACTGCGAGTAAGCCGCTATGCTACGGTGTCTGTCTATCAAATCGTCGTCAGCGACTTCATCTGTACCAGCTTCTCCGCCAACGACCGACCAGAATGCTCAGTCACCGCTTTCCGGAGGTAATCTTACAGATGCTTCTTCTATGTACGTTCATTAGTTCGTAGAAATGTGTTAATGAAATTTTATCAGAGATGTTATCTAATATCTTCACTGTGGGGGAGTAAAGTAATGGAAGAAACAAGACATGGGCAGTTTAGACATAGGCTGTTTACTAAAGATGGGCAACATAAATGGGGATTTTTGGCTGGTCAATTGGTATTCTATGCAGAAAAGGAATTGAGTACGAGTTTCCTTTGACATTTATTTGGTTACAATTTTCCTTGTATGAATATTAGCAAATGAGCAATGCAAGGATGTCATTCGGCAAAGAACAGGCTGAAGGTAAATAGGCCCCAGCTAGAATTGGGGTATTCATTTATCACTAATAAGTTCTGGACTATCTTTTTGTCACAATTTTTTAACTGTTTGTCTTTTGATTTTGACAAATTTCGTTTGCTTAGGTTTGTCTCTCTGTCAGTTTGCTGTTGTTGTTACTTGTTTTCTCTATTGGTAGGGCTGGGTTTGGTCCTAGTTATTTGTACATTGTGGAAAAATGAATGAATTTCATCTACACTAAAACGATGTTGGATGTCTTTATGGAGCAATAGGGAATTCGACAGAGGGTTCTTCTGCTACAAGCGTTCAGCCATCACCCACTTTTAACCTTACTAGGGAATATCTATCTGTCCACACCACTTCATACCATGAAATGTTGTCCAAGATTCAAATCCTGGACCCCAACTGCATGAACCAGCACAACCGTGATCAAAACCAAGTTCAAGTGCAGGTTGAAATAAATGAAGATAAGGATCCATACCAACTGCTTTTGTCAGAAGTTCTCCAACCCAGCAGAGAATGTGTGAAAGAGGCCCTTTCTCAAGCTGGGAATAATACCCTCACCTGCCTCGTCTCTACCTCCTTTCACCACACCGAGAAAACCACCGACCTCTGCCTCCTCCTTCTCCAAAATATTTACCGTACTCACAGTGTCTATGCACCTATCCATGAAGTCCTTGATAATTTCAATTTTGACCACCACTCCATCACTCAATTACAATGCGATGAGGCTTTTGAAGTCTTCCTGCAATTTGAAAGTGTTGACAACCCATTTTGTACCCCTGACTCTGACAAATTTTGTGAAATGCACAGTTGCTTTTCTGATTTGAAACAACAACTTGACTATAATATCCAAAAATCTCACTCAAGAATTCGCCTTCTTCGCCATGCTACCGCTTGCTCTGCCATTTGTATCATTGGCACAGCTGTGGGAACTACTATAGCTGCTCTGGTTCTTGCTACTCACGCTCTTGTTGCCATTGTTGCTGGTTCCTCGTGTATTACTTATTTTTCCCTTCGTATTACTAAAAGGGAACGTGCCCGTGTAAAGCAACTTGATGCTGCTAGGAAAGGTGCTTACATGTTAAACAAATATCTTGACACTATTAATCGTCTCGTAGCCCGATTATGTGCTACCATTGAAGAAGACAAGCAACTTGTACGGCTGGGATTGGGTGGAGCCAAAGACAATCATTTCATTCTAGAGGTGGTGATACTGCTAAGAAAGAACCAGCTTAATTTCTCAAACCAGCTTAAGGATCTTGAGGAACATATATGCCTGTGCTTCAAGACTGTTAATTGGGCGAGGTCTTTGCTCCTTCGGAAGATTAATAATCCACACGAAATCCGTAGGCCTTAACTAAAGAAATTTATTTATTTTTCTAGTCATGTTTAGAGAGGTATATTCCATGCTCAATATATATGATTGCTTAATCCATTTTAACATGCTACCAACCTTGACAAGGAAGTGAAACCTTTGATCCTTTTGACATTGGATTTTGTGTAATTTATGTATGTATCAAGTTGCTAATGCCAAAATCTTGGAGCAAAAACACCTGGTTTATTGTGTGAAATTTTATTATCTGAATAGCAGATTTGCTGACAATGCTGAATGGATTATGTTCATTTGCGTAATTGCATTTGATAATAGGGGCATTCACTTCTTGGGCACAGGATTATGTTGAAGCCTTTACATCATAATGTATTTTATCATTTAGAAAGACATGCTTCCCTCTTGCTTTAATTATTCTTGGCATTCTGAAGTTAACAGTAGAAAAGTCCTCAATTTGGACACGTATATTTGGCAAACAAACCTAAATGCTTACTAGATTAACCCAACAGGCCAGAGTCATCATGTTCAAAGCAGTCCAAATTTGTGAATTCTCGAGTGTTCTGAACTATGAATGTACGGCCATCTTAAAATGGGACACACAACAAGAACAGTGAGCTTCATTTTTCGGATCTTATTACAGGCAATATCCCTCATAGATATTGGTCTCTTTCGTAGGTTTATTGAAAAATGAGGATACTGAATCTTCATTTTTCATTAATGTGCATCAGGAATATAACTTGATGAGTGCTTATGTTTTTCATGTTATTATGTCCTTCCATATCAAACCCCTTTTACTAATTTTCCTAAAATTACATGTTCTTTTGGCACCTCGGAGTTCTATATCTGGAGAACGGATAAACATGTTGATTCATTGGAAAGATTATCATTAACCAATCTATTCATACATGGAAGAAGGCAAATTCTGAACTAGATTTGCCCATTTGTTCATGGCAAGTATCATTGCGATCCAGAATCTTTCACTCTTCAACTTGAACCTGTCCTCTACACGACAGCATACTGTGTCATGTTACTAAACACCGTCTACTCTGTATTAATTTGGAGCTAGCCGGGCTCAGTAAGATGAACTGGGCCTGCCAGATATGGGTCGGGTCATTTTCTTCAACTCCATCCCGAGAACTGAAACGAACCCAAAAACTCGACACACCCGTTTTCAAGTAGTTGTCGTGAACGCCTTACTGTCGTTGTGAAGAGTAGTAGTTCAACGCTGTTTCTCGCCGTCGTTCAACGGAAGGCCACCAAATCATTGGAATTTAGGTATGCACTGTGCTTATATTGTACCTTCCGATGGATTATTGAACGATTTCCTCATAGAGTGTTGTCTCATTGATAATAGAAGTGCATTGGATTGTTAACATTTGTTGAGAGATTACCTTGGATTGTGCTTTTATGCCTAAGGCGTTTTATTTTCCCGTCTGATTCGCCGATAAATTATTGTTTCATGTCCTTGTCGTGCAGACACGATGTTATCTGAATTTCACGATGGTATAGTGATGCTTTCACTACGGAATCGTGAATCTCCCCATGCCATAAGGATTTAACAAAGGCGTTATGGATACACGATTTGATTGATATTTCATGAAGATTTAACAGAATTTTTTACTAATCATGTGTTGTTTCCTATTTTCAGAGCATGGCCCCAAAACTGCAAACTAAGATAAAAGAATCAGAATTTTTTCCTGGCAAGATTACTTGTCTTTCAAGCATTCGTCCAATTGATAACATTAGGTTGAAGCTAACAGAGAGTCAGAAGGAAATATTTAAGAACACCTGCTTTGGGCATTTCCTTGATACGAAAGAGGTGCAATTTTCATCTCACTTTTGTCATAAAATGTTGCTACGTGAGGTGAGCTCAAATGACTTTGAGATGCGTTTTCTTGTGGGGGGAAGTGAAGGTAGATTTTCTATGAAAGAGTTTGCATTAATTACTGGATTGAATTGTGGGAAAGTTCCAAGATTTGATATATCACAAAAGGATGAGGATGAGACAGTATGTGATGCGCTGTTAAATGGGGAGACTAGATTCACAAATCAGCAATTAGAAAAGGCCTTCCTCGCTGCCGAAACAGCTAATGACGTGCAAATGGTAAAACTGGCCATGTTATATTTCCTAGAATGTGTTTTGATTGGAAAAGAAAGGAAGGTACTTATTGATTCTAGCCACATTCATATGGTTGATCATTTTGAAACCTTTAACAATTATCCATGGGGTAGGATATCTTTTAATACGACATTGAGCAGTATGAAGAGGGCTTTGAAAGATCGTGTTCAGAAATTTCAAACTAAACAAGTTACCAAAGTGGACCACAAAGAAGAGAAGTATAGTTTGCTTGGATTCCCCTATGCCTTTCAAGTAAGCAAATATGCTTGTTAATTTTGTTGATCTACTAGTTATGTGTTAGTTGTCAAAATAACTGTTTCTTGAGAATAGGTGTGGGCCTATGAAGCAATGTCAATTTTGACACCAACTTTTGCACAGAAAGAGGGGCACGCACTTCCTCGAATACTAAATTGGAAGGCCATGTCCATCCCTAAAGAAACTCAACTGGAAAAGGAGGTGTTTTCAAAGAAGACGGTTGGTATTCCTCTAGAGAGTCATGATACAATTGTACTTGATAGCATCCACTAATTTCATTCTCGATTTATAGGTTAAAGTGTACCAGACACTTAATCCTACTAAAAGTGAAAAGGAAAAGCCATACTTGCAATGGTGGGCACATCTTAGTGATGATAATGATCAAGAGGTGATGGCGGAGGTTGAAAATGATACACAACTTGTTGCTAGTGCCAAAGATGGACTTGAGGAGGAATTTGAAGACAGAGACACTGATTCTGATGCACCATCTCAAAAGATGACATCACCACCTAGACAACAAAAGGTAATTAGTAGACTTCTTCAATTCTTTATTTTATGAGGTTATTGTATATATCATGATTTTAGCTATGTGTGGTATTGTAGGATGCTGAACTTGGAGAAATAAAGAGTCAATTGGAACGTTTGGAAGAAAAGGTTGATCAAATCCTACGGTTATTACTTGCAAGTAAATCTTCGAGTTTTCAACTGCCATTAGGATTCCAGGTTAGTGGTTAAAGTAAACGTTTAGTTGTTGTCATAGTTTATTTTCCATATGTCTACTATTGTAGGGTTAAGTTCATTTGAGGGGTATGTGTGAGATTATTTTCGGATCATTATGTGATGTACCTTAGCTTGGCTAGTCATTTTAGCAGTAGTAAAAAGAAGATTATGAATCTGTCACAGAATTTAAATGTATTCATAATGTTAAGGAAGCTTTTGATAGGAAACAAATATGTGGGTGCTTTACTATAATGTCTTTTGTGCTGGTTTAAATAATGGTGTATGTGTCATTGATCACTACTATGTTGACTTTACTGAAGGGAAGCAAAGACGTGAATAATATGGCGAGCAGTAAGAGCACAAAACGAAAGAGGACTAATGGAGGGAAAAACCATGTGGTGACAGACAGTGAAGACAATAACCTTATAGTTACTGACAATGGAGGCAATAATATTGCTGTGACAGACAACTAATGGCCTTTCATGAGCTGGTTGAGCTTCAAGTGAACAGTTCAGTGAGTGCAGTTAACTTTATGAATAAAACTAGATTGTAACTATTACTGTTGTAGCGTTGTAGCTAAAGTTCATTTTCTGTAAAAATATGTTGGAATATAGTGGCTCTAGCTTGTCACCTGAAGGCTGAAGCTCACTGACTTCACATTTAGGGAAATCGATGGAAATGATCTCTTATTTCAATATCTATGCATGGACTGCTTCATACTTATAGACTCCCTAGTTGATCCTTTCCTCTACAGTTTACTATCCCTGTCCCAATATCGAATTAGTCCTCTGCAAATTTTAGCATGGGATTAGATGCTTGGTAGAGTAGAAGCCAGAAGGCATTATGACAAGGCAGGATTAGGATAGGTAAAAGTTGTGTCCAGAGGCAAAAGCCCCATTTTCTGCAGGGTCTGTTATACTGGCTCAAGTATATACATATGTCAAAGAATTGTCGAAATTTACCGCTCTTTATGCACAAATGGATTGCTTTACAGTCTCTTGATAACTTGTATCGCTGCCATAGGCTTAGAGCATGCCCGGAAAGAACTGTATTACCTTTATCAGGAGTTTTTACTTTTTCTTGGTTCTGTTAGGCAGATGGCCTTGAGGATGAGAAACGTCCGCATCAACTGTAAAATACCCGATTGTTCTGGTCTTAAATCAATAACTACCTGCGGTTTCAGGGTAAATCCCTTAATATAAGCAAGATAAAAGTTGTTTGATGCTTTTGAAAACACTTATGTAAATGGAAATGGTCTGGTAGTGCAGAAGCACTTTCAAACGATTCCTAAAATCTACTTTTGAATATTGTGGCATCGATAGTCAAGGTTCAAACTCACTGTTCTCGTTCTCCACTTAATTTTGCAATTAATCTGAAAAATAGAAAAGAAAAAAAAACTATATTTAGGAAACAGGGTGCACCATAATATGCATATAAACTATACATGGAAGTGTTTTTGAAACAACGGCTTGCAATTTTTGAAGCTCGTCCTTGAATCCATGAATATATTGAACTTCCAACTAAGAGCGGCTATGAAAATATGGCCACCCGATTTCAAATTGGGCGGAAGTTGCAGAGCTGTAATGATAAAAATAATAAATTTCCATGAAAATGGCTATGAGATTATCAAAATCATTTTATAAATAATATTTAAAACATTGTAACGTTGATTTTAGGTTTGGGTTTTCTTTCTTCGGTCTGTTCTGTATTAATATGGGCTATATGGGCCCAATTGAATGGGTGGCGTATGATCTTCTTGAACCCTTTCCCAGGTTCAAAACCCTTCTTCACACACAGACTTGACTCGTTGTTGCAGTTAATTAAACTTACTTTTTCTCCCAGAATTTCGTCAGTTTTCTCCCTTTTGCTGATTAAAGTATCAAATTATAGTTAAGAAATCAAGATGAGAGTGACAAGACAGAAGCGGCATAGGAAGATTGTCAGATTCTACACGGCTTGTTTTGCGTTCAGACAGCCATACAAAGTATTGTGCGATGGGACATTCGTGCATCACCTCATTGAAAACCGTATTACTCCTGCTGATAATGCTCTCTTCAACACTCTCGCTGCCCCTGTTAAGCTCTTTACCACTAAGTCTGTCTTCTTCTTCAGTTTTTCTTTTGTATCGTTTGTTTGCTACTATTTTTATCTACTTAATTGGCGATTTGTTTCTTTACTGGATAGGTGTGTTATTGACGAGTTGAAGAGACTGGGGCAATCCCATTCTGAAGCTTTGGATGCGGCACATAAGCTTGCAGTCGCAAGGTTAGCTTATCTATCCCCTTTCACTCTGACAAATTTTGTTACAATTGGTTAGGGTTTATCTCAGGTTATCGGCTTTTTTATGTCTATTTTTTTATTACTGTCATCATTACGGCTTAGTAATTTGGATTTGGAAAGGTGTTCAAGAAGAGAAAAGTGATATTCTCAACTAGCAGGCTAGTGTGTGTGTGTGTGTTATTGGGGTTCTAGAAGTTCACGGAGAGAGTTGGCTATGGTAGTTTGGAATTTATGAGGACAAGACTCCGTTTTCCTTGTAATTGTATTTAAATTAATCACCAATGTCAGATGTGAGCATGATAAAAGTAAGAGTGCCGAAGCTTGCCTCATGGAGGTTATTGGAGGAAAGAATCCTGAGCACTTCTTTGTTGCTACTCAGGATGTTGATTTGCGGAAGAAGTTTGAGGAGGTTTGTCTCATATGTTTCTGTACATCAATAATTTGTTTTACATGTTCTCGAACCTTAACAATCTATTGTTGAGCATCACAGTTTTAGAAACGTCTTTTATTTGTTTCTTTATTATGCTTCAGGTGCCAGGTGTTCCTCTTATATATGGTCTGCGGAATGCCCTTTTACTTGAGCCACCATCTGCATTTCAACGCCAATTTGTCAAAGCTTCTGAAGAAGAGCGATCACATATGACCAAGTTGGAATATAAGATGTTGAACAAGAAAGCTAAGCATATGTTGGAAACTGAAGAAATAAGAGATTCACCTAGTAAAAATGAAGATTTAGAAGATCAGAAGTTGGAGGTGCAGACAGAAATTAAAAAAAAGGAATCAAGGAAGGGAATGGGCGTCAAGGATAGACCTCAATTTAAGAGAAAAAAAGCCAAGGTATAAGCTTCACTCATTTTTTATTTACGCACTCAATAGGGCATTAATGGTTCATCAACATTGTTTCGTCTATCTGCTGCTATAATCTTAAACCACCATCTATTTGCTTTTGAAACCTCTAATTTTGCATGCAACCAACCCCCCCACCCCCACACCCTAGGAAGTTGGTTTTGTTCCTCCTCTGTTTTTACTATGTGGATTGACTTGCTTGGAAGGGGATAGAGGTAGCTCAAATGGAATTCGAAAATCTTGATTGCTGTTCATGATTAGAGTCCATTAGATAATATAGTTGAAACGACTAAACAATCACTAGCAGCTTAAGTGTAGCATGTACGTGGTTCTCATACAACCTATAATGTTATAGTCTATTTCCAACCAGTATACTTTGGTGGTGTTTTTAGAGGTGGTTGATTGTATTTACATGACAAAAGCTAAACCAGGAAGGTGGAGTGCCAATGTTCTATCCCTGGGTGAATTAAGTTCACTCTTATGCCCTAGCTCTTGGGTGGTGGGCCTCCTATATTTCTAGGTTTATGGATCTTTCATGTTCTAACTAAATCATACTTTTCTTTGGGGATTTCGGAGTTGAAGCTGGCGACAGTGCAATGTTCATGTATATTAATATCTTCTATTGTTGCAGCTACTGATTGACTTAATTCACATATGTTGCAAGCATTATCTTTTTATGCTCTTATTGTTATGGAGCTAAGTCCACATTTTCTGTTTTGCAGGGTCCAAATCCATTATCATGTAAGAGAAAAAAGAGCCGTGAAAATCCAAATGTGGCATCTGTGAAGGTGAGCTTACTTGTAGTATTTCTTTTAACTGCTCTGCAGCACTTTTGTATTGTAGATTCTACTATCAATCTCTTATGACAAGGAAGTAGTTTGATGTCTGACATTTTTTATTCTGATTGGAAGAATATAGTATCAGAGACATCATGGCTGTGCTTTTATGATTTGAATTTTATTTGATATGTAGTTGGGAGCCATGCAGTAAGTTAATTGAGTTCTTGAAGCTTTTGGGTTTTAGTTCAAGTAGCGGTTTGCTTGTAATGGCAACTACTTATGTCTAGTTTCAAGGCTATTGAGGTCTAATTATATGGTAAAAGATTGGAGTTTACCGTAATTTTTGTCTGCCCTTGGGCTTTAGTTTAAGAAGTGCTTTGCTTGTAGTTGTAATTGCTAATATATAGTTGCTAGACTACTAAGGTCTAATTATGTGTGGAGAAGTTGTAAGAGTGATAGAATTTTATACAAGTTCATGTAACTTGAATTGCATTACTTGGTGCTTCTTTCTTAGTTGCTGTTTGACTGAAAAAATAGGCGTACAGAACACAATACTTTTACATTGTTATAGGATGTACTTTTACAGTTTCTGAACTCATCATTCTAGCAGTTCTAGAAAGAGGATTCTGTGATGGGTTTTTCAGAAATTTAAATTTATTCCTATTGTTGGGAAACCTAATGATAGCTAACAAATCTTTGATGATAGCTAACAAATCTTTGAACTCTATAAGGTTAATTGTGCAGAAACAAATAATGCTATCTATGACATCAATCATTAATATGATGCATTTGATTCAGGAAAGTAAAGATGGGAACACTACAGTGAGAAGTAGGAGCAGGAAGCGAAAGAGGTCACGTGGGAGCAAAAAGCTTGTGGTGACAGACAGCTAATTGTTTTGACCAGCTCTAGTGCTTCAACATTGTCTTTGGTTGGTGCAAAGAGTTGTGCGAGTGCATTAATTTTATGTATAATTCTAACTTGTAATTAGAAATATGGTGGCATTTTAGAATTGGTTTAAATTTTGAAGCATATTGAAATGAGAATCACAAACTTTGACATTTAGATGACTGAAGGGAAACAGATGGTGTCATATTTTTAGACGCATGATGGATTCTCTCTTCATAGACTTAAAATAGTAGTTGATCCTTTATTTCTATACATCAGTAAGGTGTTTTCTTCCTCTCTTTGTGCTATGCATGGGAGGACAAATACTGCCTGATTGTTCTTTAATCATTTTCCTTCCTTTGCATCAGTGATCAAGATGAGTCCAAATATCTAGTGTAGAATAACATCCCTGTCCCAGTTAAGTCCATCTTAATCTTGGTTATTTTCCATAACCTAATCTTGGTTTTCCATAACCTAATGATCATGCACGTGCAGTAGATGGCATCATGTCAAGGATAAGATTAAGGTGGGTAAAAAGGGTGTCTTGAGGTCAAAACCCCATTTGTTTTACTCGTTGCATTCATTTAATGATAGCACTGGATTGCCATTTTTTTCTCTTTTCCCCTGGTGTTTGGTGAAAGTACAAGTTTTTCCTTAATGATGCATTTTTTTTTACTTAATTACGATCTCATAGAAAAATTTGGATGTGTCTCCGTTCCATGCATGGTTACCTGGTTAATCAATTACCTTTGCAACTGCGGGTAAGATGAAACTTTTGAGAGTTAAATGTAAGCTGTCATTTGATAGAAAGAGAGGAATACTTGGAGAAGAGCCATCAAAGAAGATGATATTTTATGTATCTAAATTACCAGCCAGCATTGCCGAGTTTTCTATCTTTCTTCGATCCCACCAGCTGTTACTATATTTCTCTCTCATTCTAGCAGTAATTCTGCTTCCCAACATTTGATCGTGGTTTGTTGTCGAAGAAGGATGGGGTTATCCCACAAGGGGAATGAAACACGTTTGGTAGTTTGATAGTGAGTCGTGAATTCACATCAACCCCTCCCCTCCCCGTCCATCTGAAGTTAAATTTCCAGATTTGGACCGTGTCAATTAATTGAATGGTCCCAACTTGATCTGAATATAGTAAATAATGAGTCCTGCCATGACCACTCATTATCATGATCAATCAAAGGGGACCTGGTCCATCTTGTTGATTTATTACATCCCTGTAACATAGCAGTGACTCAGAGAGTGTTTTGCAAAACACCAACTTGGTAATTATGTATAGCCCATGTTTCATTATTAGGAGGAAGACCAGAAGAGACGTAGTCAAATTTGTACACCCCAACTCTGACTGACAATCGCCCGAGACGCTCCCTCCTTGTATGCTTAGAAATTTCAAATTAACAATGACAATATATAACAAAAAATTGCATCAATCCCTGTCGATCCCCTCCCCCCACACAAGTCATTTTAACATCTGTTGGGGACATGGGGGATGGCAGTGACGTGCAAATTCCAAAGCAAATGGTTCTTCTCGATATTGCACGTGATGTGAAACTATTTAATACGACACACAACACACACATCATCAATCTTCGCAACCACACAACAAAACAAAACGACATTACACTTTTTAAGAGGAGGAATCTTTTCATTTCCTTTGTTTAAATTTTATAGTCTTATTATTCAATTTTTTAAATAATAATAACTGACAAACATTCAGCTCGATTCCTGGGGGTGCATTGGTTGTGGTTTAATTATTTTGCCCAAGCCAAGGTAAGGTAATGTTATGCTCTCTCTCTCCTCTCCTCTCCTCTCCTTGGCTCTTGCTAGACTATTTAAGTAATAAAATTATAGATTCCCTTGTTATAATAATGATTCTTTGTACTTTAATGAATACTTGTCATTGGACAACGCTTTAAGCTAGCTGGTAACCCATACATTGCCCACCGATCGCATTGAGGGTATATAAGTAATTTTGTATTTAAAAAAAATTGTAACGTACAAAACGAATAAAATATTAGTAAATAAATACCGACGTTGAATAGGAGGAGTTGCATGTGACCAACGGTTTACAGACGTAAATTCTACCATTTCCCGTCCCTTCTGCCGGCCAGTCTTTGTCCTTTACGGACTCGCTCGTCTCTCAGTCTCGGTTAGCCGGATCTCTCTTTCTTTTTAGTACTCTCTCACTCTGACTCTGCGCTTTGTATCTTTCCTCCCTCTCTTCGGTTCTCTTTGACCAATTAGTCAATATCCGAACAAGGCCTTAAAAACGTTTTTAGCTTGAAGAAATGAACGTTACCTGTCTGTTTTCGGCATCTCGCCGGAAGCTCTTCTTCGCCGTAAAAATGAAGAATCTCGTTTGGCTTCTTGTGGTGGTTTGTTCGACATTCTTGTTCACCGGGGCTAACTGTTACCGTGCTTCTGCTGCGGCCGACTCCACATCTCTTCTCAGCTTCAAGTCCTCAATTTCTCGTGATCCGTCAAATCTTCTCGCCAGCTGGAACTCAACTACCGACTGTTGCACGTGGTATGGTGTTACGTGTGGTGAGTTCTCCGGTAGAGTAACGGCTCTGAAAATCACCGGAACAGTCACCTCAACCACCGCTGATGGTAAACATTCAGTCATTTCCGGAACTCTTTCTGCCTCTATAGCGAAACTGACCGAACTACGAATGTTGTCTATTTCTCACAACGCGTTTTTCGGCGAAATCCCGGCGAGTATTCAAGAGCTTCGGTTCTTGGAAGTCTTAGAGCTGCAAGGAAATAACTTCTCCGGCAATATTCCGTACCAAATAAGCATGCTCGAGCATCTACGAGTTCTTAATTTGTCGTTTAATTCGTTTAGCGGTGAACTGCCGAGAAGTCTGATCGGCAATGGAGGCTTGAGTGCAATTGATTTGTCGAATAATCAGCTCTTAGGTGTTTTTATAATCGATTCTTCAAGTAAATGCGAGTTTTTAACTCATTTGAAGCTTTCCAATAACTTTTTAACTGATAACATTCCGAAGAATATTGGAAAATGTCGAAATTTGAGGAATTTGTTGCTTGACGGGAACATTCTAGAAGGTCCAATCCCGGAAGAGATAGGACAGATGTCGGAGCTTAAGGTTCTAGATGTTTCTAGAAACAGTCTCACTGATCGAATACCGGTAGAGTTAGCCAACTGCAGTAATTTGTCAGTCCTCGTCCTCAAAAATTTGAAACGTTTTTCTAAGGATGATACAAGTGTAGTGAAGGACAGATTTAGAGGAGAGTTTAACGCTTTTGACGGTGGTCTGCCGGATGAGTTGTTGGTGCTTCCGAGTTTACAGGTTTTGTGGGCGCCGAGAGCGAATCTGGGCGGAAGATTGCCTGATAAATGGAGTAAATCTTGCTCGCTTACAGTACTGAATTTGGGGAAGAATAGCTTCAATGGTGTCCTGCCCAAAAGTTTAGGGGAGTGCAAGAATTTGACTTACTTGGACTTGAGTTTGAATAACTTTGTTGGATTTCTGCCAATGCAGCTGCGAGTTCCATGTATGGTGTATGTCAATGTCAGTCAGAATAACATTACAGGTGTTTTTCCAAAATTTGAGAATGCTAGTTGCAGAAATCCTATTTTTCTAGATTTGGTAGATATACAGATTGCATATCCTAGTGCTCCTCTTCTGGGTTTGGATGAGAATTTTGTGATTGTTCACGATTTTAGCAGCAACAAGTTTTTTGGTTCTTTACCTTCGTTCTCTGTAGGAGATGGATTCTTGGCAGCAGCTAACCATAAACCTCATTACAGATTGTTACTGGACAATAATATGTTTAATGGTTCAATTCCTGGGGAGCTAGTTTCAAACTGTAATTATCTGCAGTCTCTTTCAGTTTACTTGAGTGCCAACCAGTTATCGGGTGTGATATATGATGCATTTCTTCATAACTGTCGACAGCTAGTGGAGTTTGAAGCTGCGAATAATCAGATTGGCGGGTCGATTTCTTCTGGTGTGGTTAAGTTGATGAAGCTTCAGCGTTTTGACTTGAGGGAAAACAGAATATCTGGATCTCTGCCTGATGAGTTGGGAAAGTTGAAATTTTTGAAATGGATCATGCTAGGAGGGAACAACATAACGGGAGAAATTTCATCACAATTTGGTCAATTGAATTCTCTTATGGTCTTAGATCTTTCTCATAACGCTCTCACAGGATCTATCCCCGCAAGTTTAACAAACGCCTCAAATCTTGAAATTTTGTTACTTGACCACAATAGGTTGTCTGGAGAAGTACCCATCTCTCTCTCGACCCTTGCCAATCTTACTACTTTGAATCTTTCCTTCAACAACCTCTCTGGTCCGATTCCCCATCTTCAACACCTTGATTGCAGTTGGTTCCAAGGAAATAAGCATCTGGCTTCATGCCCAGATACAAACTCTTCTGGCACTGTGTCAGGAAAACTTCCGGTCCAACTTGATAAAAAATTGCATGGTCGAAAAATATTAAAACCCTTCATCATCGCCGTGGTAACCTCTGCTTCTGCTCTACTTTGTATATTGCTTGTGATTGTCTTCGTTGTTTTAAGGAGGAGAAATTTCGGAAGACTTGCAGGACTGAGGGGAAAAGTGATGGCAACATTTGCAGATACTCCCGCTGAATTGACCTATGATAATGTGGTTAGAGCTACTGAGAATTTCAGCATTCGGAACCTAATAGGGACAGGTGGCTTCGGGTCAACTTACAAAGCCGAATTAGTCCCGGGTTACCTAGTGGCCGTAAAGAAGCTCTCCATAGGACGATTTCAAGGAATCCAACAATTTGATGCTGAGATAAGAACTCTAGGACGCATTCGACATGAGAATCTTGTTACTCTTATTGGATATTATGTTGGAGAAGCTGAGATGTTCCTAGTTTACAAATATCTTTCTGGTGGAAACCTTGAGACATTTATACACAACAGGTCAGGCAAAAATGTTCATTGGCCAGTGATTCACAGGATTGCCATTGACATAGCACAGGCTCTTGCTTATCTCCACTATTCATGTGTACCGCGAATAGTACATCGGGATATCAAGCCTAGTAACATCCTGCTCGATGAAGAACTTAATGCTTATCTATCAGACTTTGGGTTGGCTAGGCTTCTAGAAGTTTCTGAGACTCATGCTACAACAGATGTGGCGGGTACATTTGGGTATGTGGCACCAGAATATGCAACAACATGCAGGGTATCCAGCAAGGCAGATGTTTATAGCTTTGGTGTTGTTCTGTTAGAACTAATGTCAGGGAAGAAGTCCCTTGATCCATCGTTTTCTGATTATGGGAATGGGTTCAATATTGTCACATGGGCCAAGTTGCTGATCAAGGAGGGACGCTGTTCTGAGCTTTTCTCTCCGGCATTATGGGAGGCAGGACCTAAAGAGAATTTGCTGGAAATGTTAAAGCTTGCATCAACCTGCACCGTGGAGACACTTTCCTCTCGTCCATCAGTGAAACAGGTTCTTGAGAAATTGAATCAGTTGAAATGATGAAAGCATCTCAATTCCTTGCAACAATCGATGATGGAAGTCAAGAAGCTGCTCGTCTTCTGGTCAGTCCGTATTATACATGGTGAGATTATCTGTGCGTGTAAAAAATATTTTTGATGCCTGTTTGTATACTGTCATTTCATTAACTATTTCCAGCTGTGCTGAAATACTAACTTTGGGGGCCGAGATAATCATATCACTTTCAGGAAAGAAAAAGCAGACGTTGGCTTGTGGATATAAGTCCACTGCTTTAGCTCACACTTTTTCTTAGTACTAACTATTGGGAAATTTTGAAACAAATGTAGATGCATCGTCTTTCAAGAGAGAATGGAGATCCAGTGTATCTTTTTGCCTGTATTTTAGATTTCAAAACGTGTTTGTGCTAGTAATCAATTTCTTAAGACAAATATTTTGACTAATGCCGTCAGATACCTTTTGAAGATTCTGCTTTATTTTCCCTCCATGCTAAGCAAGTGCCTAAACTTCGAAGTTGCACATGTAATTTGTTTATATTTGTGGTGGTGTTATGCTTTAAAGGAGAACGGCTAAAGTTAATATGAGAAACACTTCCTTTTTTGGCTGTTTACAGGTGACATTCCAACCGCACTGTACTACACTGCTGTTGCTTGGTATTGCATTACCATTCAGGGATCATCTCCACATATACAAAGGTAAAGCTAGTTATAAAGTCAACGACCTAGTTGCTCTTTTTTGGTGGCTGCATTAGAAATTTTCGTAAATTTTTGACACATCGGTTGGCTTGTTAGCAATGACCTGACAAATGGCCTTTGTTTTGCAGGGTAATTCAAAGTCAGCTGTTGAGATGAGATGCAAAACCTTATACAACTGTCAGCACAGAGATCCGAGGACTGCAAAATAATGGTCAGATGGGTTTTAGTTACGAAGTGGAAACAAAATGGCAATGGCATCTTGTTCTGCAGTTATATCTTTACTAACATGAAAATTGAGTTGACAATGAGCAATAAATTTTTGCGTTAGTGCATTTTGTTTGTATTTTTTCAATACAGACTAGTTTAACATGAACATGCACGTCTCACTGCCAACATGTTTGGACTAAAATCAGTGTCTGCAGCATGTACGTGTTTGCATCTATAAAATGAGGCAGTATGTCGATACACAGCAAATAATAGCTGTTCTTATTTTACTTTTTAGGCCACGCGAACAATGAACATATGCATGTTTTTCAGCGCTCCGTAAACCCAGGTAGAGTCTGCTGGCAAGAATAAGGTCTACAAGAACAGAAATAGAAATGCAATTTTATTATTAATATTATTTTTGCCAATTTAATCTTGTCACACAACTCAGCATCTCTACGTTAAATGGCAATAGCTGGAAAAAGCAGCAGGATATACATACCTACATACATACATGTAGGTACTTGAGTATTAAGCAGGCTTGCCCAGGCAGAAAATCCAACTCATCAATCTAGCGACGATGTAGCAGACCTATCACATGTTATGAACTATCAAAGTCGGAAATTCTGCCCTAAAATATAATCGAGTGGAATTTCCCAGCTGGGACATCAATCTGTCTTTATGTGCTGTAAGAAAATTATCACCCACGGTAAAATTCAAAAGCATAAGGGGAGGAACTTGCTTTAAACCAGATATGGGGAGACTGAACTAGAGGCTCACCTCATCAAGGCAAATCAAGTTGTACTGACACCCTGTTTTGCCTTAAGGACCAGCTCCTCGGTGGTGGTGCCGATGATCTCGTTAGCACGTTTCAGCCCAACACAGTAATACCGGCCAATAGTGTCCTACATTCAGTGATTACTCCCTAGTTAGAAGCAAGACCAGATACAAGAACACAAAGTCTCACTTATACTATGTGCAAGAATTAAATACATTAACTAGATGGGATGATGTTCATAAACTTTTGGACTTAGTTGCATCTAGACCTTCTTTGAGTTCTGACACCTAGCATGGCCACACCAGTCAGAATGCTATATATGATAATCCTCATGAGGTATTAGGAGGAGTCTTACCCGAGAAACAATGCTCAACTTCTCTAGCTTTTGTACTGCATCATCCACATCAAAGTTACAGCTCTCACCAAACTCTTCTTTAATTAGCTCCTCACACTGCAGGTCCAGATCCTATTTCACATCATCGGAAAGTCATATATCAGAAATTACACAATCAGTATGTTGTGTTAATCAAGAAATAATCCAGCAATGATCAAGAAGAAGAATTACAGAAAGGAGAGGACATACCTGTTTTGTGGCTTTGCCCTGTTCCATCAATATAAAGAATGAAATGATCACCTCTTTGACCTGCACAATTACAACTTTTCGTAAGAATTTGTTGAGATGTAATTAGACAAAAATGTGCCCCCAAATGAGACCAATCGCTTAAGATTAATAAGAACATATTTGATAGTTTTAAAGAATTCATCAAGCCCAAAACTCACTTCTTGTTGAATCACATCATCACACAAGTGGAGAAGAGTACCCTTTCCACTATCAAGCTGTTTGTCATACATGGACTGTGTGATCATATTCTGATATACAGCCAAGTTTTGCTGAAACCTGCAGCCAGTAGGAGAAACAATAAACAAATTAGTGATACGATTTAAATCAAGAACTAAACCATGGGACAAACTGAGGTGCCTAATTATTCATCCATATTCAGCCTGCCAATGCAGTAGAAAAATGAGACTAGTCAACATTCAATGTTCACTTTGCATCTGAGTTTGTCATTATCTTATGATACTCATAGTAAGCATTAATTTAGAGTGAATACAAAGTTTTTCCTTCCATGCTCTTTTTATTTTTTCAGCAACATAGAAAAATTTCCCTTCTCCGTTGATCAGCTCAACTTGCCATACAAATTTTACTTTAGCCAACACATACAATATGCATATTGATCAAATAAATAACATTATTAATAAGCCAAAAAATAGAAAGGAAAGAAAGACAGCTCAAAGTTTTGGTGGGATAGGGTTTGGTTGTGAGCATGCAACTCACGTGAAGTATGTCTTAGCACAGTAACCAATGACTGTGGAAAGAATTGCAATGGCAACCCAAAGATCAATTTCATGCATTTGGAGAGAACTAATCACAGCAACCTGTCAGAAAGATAAATAAGTTAATAAGATGGGGGCGGGAGAAAAGATGAACAGTTGGTGAAAACCAATTGTTAAACTTACCAGCCCAACCACAGCAGAGACAAGGAACTTGACCCAGTCTAGTGGAGTTAATCCGGGATTCTTCTTTTCAGGCTGTTGAAAGGCAGGGAAAAATAAGAGTCCTTGTATCAGATCATAGATTTTACTGACTTTGAGAAAAGAAGAGACTACACAGGAGTTTAATCACAAAGAGAGAGAGCCGAAATAACTCACAAGAACTATTTCCATATCAGCCATTGGAATATTTCTAAAATGTTTCAAATATATTCCTCGTTCTGTTTTCGATTTTGTACTTGCTCCCCTGCATAAGGATTCATTATTCTAAGATATCAGAAAGTATCTTTCATATTTGTGTCAGAACTGTCTTCAGAGGGCATCAATTAGAAAAACGTGCAAGGTTTTCTTCCAGAAAAAAGAATGAACAAATAAATGTGGAGTATCATCCATAAAATTTTCATTTTTACGCAACTCATCTGAATATGCCCTCAATTTCTTCATCAAAGGACCTTTCATTCCACACTGAGAAACAAATTGATCATAAGAACCTTTTTTGTTCAACAGTCACTGTCTATGTCCAACTTTGCAATAACAGTTACTACCAATCAGATGCATGTCAATACAAAAAAATTCTGAAGACCAAAACAAAATTGTAAAAGGAATATGGTGAAAAGAAGAAGAAGAAGAAGCACCTGTACAAAACAATAATCCTATCAAAAGTGGGCTCTTGGATTGTGACCTTGCTCAGCAAATTGTGAAAACTGGGAACACAGAGAAGAATGTCATTGACCAGAGATAATGATCAGAAATTGTTTTGCTACGTTAATATACAACGACCAACTCATAAAAACAAATTCAGGATTATACTTTTATATTCTTTTTCCTAGGTAGCTAAGATGGGACTAAAAGAGAATAAAACCTAATCACATCATAAATAACACTTTTATATCCAAAATAAATTGGGATGCCAAGAATTTTAAGAAAAAGAAATCATACATAATTTGGATATTATGCCACAATGATTTGGGGTTTTCTCATTAACAGGATAAATTATACAAGGAACTGAAAGAAATAGAAAATTTCAGGATTCATACAATAAGTGCGTGTGAAGTGCATTTTCAGACCGCTTGAAGTGACACGCAATATAACCAATAATTGCCATACAAAATTATACTGTAACACAAATACCATCCTCTGTTACTGCAAAATTGAGAAGCAAAATACAACCTTAGTTCCATATTCTCAAGACGATGCCGTTCAACGTATAGATCAACTTGATCTTCTTCAACCTTACTTTCTTCCTCCTTCTTTGGGTCTTTTTTATGTCGGCTACCTGATCTTCTTGCAAAAAGTTTTTGTAGCCTGCAAGAACCATACCCTGGAAAGGATTAAAAAGAAAAGCATAAAGCACATCAAAGTTACAAGTATCAGTAAAAGGACTAATCTTTAGAGCCGTTCAAATGCCACACTCTCTCTTTTACCTCAGAGTCAATTTAGGAATGAAAACAATAACCAAATGCCATTTGACCAAACTAGTTGCTCCAATACTGCTCATTATACAAATTAGAAAACAATACTAAAACTGATGTTTTGATTTTATAGAACTATTACGAGCAAACAAGGTTAGAATGACAACAATGCTCTTAACTGCAAAAATTGAACGTGTGAGGACCAAAGTATTCAATCTCCAACAATACCCATTGATGAGAAAAACTTCCAGGCCAGAAAATATACTAACCCTGTAAGCCTCAAGAGAAAGGACCAAAAGCGAGCAATGAGCATGTCCACTTTCTCCATGAAAAAGTAATCAGTTGTCTGATCAATACCAATACCGCGTCGAAAGATTACATACTATAAAACAAAACACACTACATTTAGCTTTCTTTAAAAGAACCATGGCTAAGACTAAAGTTCCAAACTAAGCTAATAATTGTCAGCACTAATTTACAATGTCAAGGCTGGTTCAAATTTCAAACCATTAAGCGAAATAAAATACAAAATAAATCACTAAAATTTCAGGCCCTCTCAACTATTGAACTACTTTCAGGTTGACAGGTGCAGTGTGGTATCTTGTCCTAGATAAAGTCAAAATCTATTCTGGTTTATTATCTCCTTGCTTAATTAAACCTATATAAAACTAACATACACTTTGTTCTCATTGAAAGCAGGAACTTGCCATAACAGTGATAACTATGTGACATAAAATCCTAAGCACACATCTTGAACAGATTTTCTCACTAAGCATAATCGAACAGTGAGGTAGAGAGCAAAAGTAAATTATTCGATTTAATAATGCAGACAATCCTTTTTTTAACATATTGCACATGCATGAGGAATTCATTTAAAGAAACATGCGAAATGAACCTGATATAGCCCATTTGAATCTTAAAGGGAGCAACTTCCACTCAAAAATGTCACACAGTTCAGGCATTACCCAAGAAAAGTGGACTTCCCCCAATAAACAGTGCCTTCCCATGTAGACAGTCATACGCAGAAGGAATTTCGTACAGCTTGCAATCTTTAGTGCTAAATTTAGTGGAATACCTTATCAGTAAAGTCTGGAAGATTGTCATGGTGATGCTCTTCAAAATACCTCTTCAAAAGCTTCTTATCAAGCTACATTCACCAGAAAGGGCACATTGGGATCAGGAATTTCAGAAGTTCATAAAAGTGCTCCTAGACATGTGCATCACACTTATTTACTCGCATAATCACAAAATGAAACTATTTCCAACGTAAATGTGACTACAAACCTTAGATTCATCAACACTGATAGGAAGATTTAAAAGATACTGTCCTGAAAGAGCAACATCAACTTCATCATCGGATGTTATTTTGAAGTTGCTCCTATCCATCACCTACATAAAAAGATAAGAAGATTCTGAAAATACATTACAGTGTGTCATACCAGTAATCTGACAAAGATACATGCATATGCTCATCGTAATCATTTCTGTTATATTTCTAAAAGAACAATGAAAAACATATACTTATTTCATTACATATAAGTAGTGTCTGATGAGTAGTTATCTCAATTATATTTCAGATATTTAATTAACACGATGTCTTTTGCCTAGGGTAGCATAAGTTCACAAATTTCAGTAGCCAGCCCACCCTCAATCATAATTTTAACAAAATATTACCCAAATGCCCACCCACTAACTTAAATGGTCACATTATAAATACTGTCCTACGAATACAAGGCATTATCCTTCATTTCCAACAAAAACACAAGACCAAATAGAAATATACACCAACCTGAAAGCCTAATATCACATTCATCTCCTTAAGCCCCAAAAAATACCCCCATTAGGTTCTAGAATAAACATGCTCTAGTTCAAGAGTTTTTAGCTTTTATCTTTTTTTGGTTGAAGCTGAATATCACAAAAGGTCAGTGATGATCAAGGTTGTTAATATAAAATTCTCTAATTTACGAGGAAAAAATTAATGAAAATAAAATAGCTATAATTACATACCTGAAACAAGTATGTAAGGAAATTCTGTTCAAGTACATCAATTTCTTCAGAAGATAAGTCCTGCTGCTTCAATTTCTGATCCCCTGTTACAGGGTCAAAGAGAGAGTACAGTTGCTGCAAACACCATAGATACATAAGTAGATAGCAACAAAATGCAAGAAACATTGCCATGACAAAATCAAGAATGATAACATAATTACTGAAAAAATATAATAACAATAACTAAAATAGAGAAAAGGAAACAAGCTACCATCAAATCCTCAAACTGTAGAAGATACCAAGCTCGAATTGTGTACTCAACTCTCTTGCAAAGTTTTAGAAACTCAGCCCTATCAGAACTATGTTCTGAAAAGCATTCAAAAAAGCCATATTAAGGGTAAGCAAAATGTAAATAATTGTTTACGTCACCAGGGGAAAAAAAAAGATTTTAGGATTTATTTAATTCACATATAGACGAGATGTGGGGAAAAAAGGCATAATCCGCATAGAAGAAGAAGTAAAATCTTAAATATATGCATTTTCATTTCTTAAGTTTTAATCAATATAAGAGTCGTCACTTGATGGGGTTCATTGTCTCCCAATTATGGGATCATATGCACAAATTCTCAGAAAAATGAAGAATAACAAAATGGCGAACAAGAAAAATTAGAGACCGACAGCGACTGGACACGTTTTAATGAAGCAAAGCAGATAACAAATGCAAACATAAAATTGTTAAATTGAAATGCCATACCGATGAGATTGGCCAAAGTCATAATAAGCTTTGGCTTGAGAATCGGGATGACAGATTCACGTTCCAACCGAATCACTTCTTTCTTCTTCTTTTTGTCCATCTCGACTTCTAGGTCCGTCTCTGTGAGAGAGCCTATGTCTGCTTTACAAATTAAACGATAGTGACAACGGGTTACGTTACAAACTAAGAAGAAAAGTAAGGAATATTCGAGAGATTAAACGAAGGTTTTGGAATTTGAATATATGCTTTGCATACAAGACAGGCAGGCGGGAGGCACAACACAAGACAATTGAGCAGAGGTTTTGCCCCAAAAGAAAAACCAGTAACTGACTGCCGACCCGACACAAATCAAAGCCCTTCCATTTGAGCTGCCTGCTTGTGTTCACCTGATCTTGATGTTAATAACAATAATATCTCCTTAATTAAATGACAGTCTGTAACTGTTAAACCCTTCCAGACTCCAGTTGCAACCCAACCTTCCAGACTCGAGTGCACAAATTAAATAAACAAACCGCTGTTCATTTAGCTTTTGGATAATACACAGTACACACGCGCAATGTACACGTACGGCCGCGTTTACTTTCTGAAAAACTTTCAACTGTAATCTTGTGTTGCCGAGTTAAAAACTTTGGTTAGTGGGGCTTCAATGATTATTTCACATTTCTGAAAAACTTTGGTAACGTTGGTATTGTCGTCTTTTTCTTTTTTCTTTTTAATAATAATAATAATTAAAATATATATATTTTAAAATAATATTTAACAAATTATTACTCACCATTACCATAACCACACACCCCCTCCCACGTGACCAAAAAACCCCAAGAAGCATGCCACCAAATCCATGCCAGAGACTCGACTCATTCAAACTGGATGTTAATGTCAAAATCTGTGTGAAAATGTCTAATAATGACAATCATGCAAAATATAAAAAATAATTTAATTTGCAGATAATATGTTCCAAGAGAGTTCATTGTCACAAGTGTTTTTAACTGGCACAACAAATCACGGAAGAGAAGTCGAATTAGTTTTATTTATTTATTTGTTTTCTTTGCTGTGTAGGCAAAGAAAACCCTTGGCCGGCCGTTCCCCTTTTAGTTTAATCTGTTTGCATGGTGATTGTTTCAGTTGCTCCCAAGGGTGGTCCACTCACCGCCCGCCAAGATCTTTCTAGCTCCGCTTCCATGCCTTTTAGCGTGCCATTTTGTTGTACTAGTACAGTTAGTGATTTAAATAAGAAAATTATTCAGCTTCAGCCGGCAACTTCTCTCGTCCCACCCCACTTTCATAAGTTAGAACGAATATCCGCAAGGGGAGTCGCAACAAGTCTTGTGCCCCCACGACCAAATGTGAAAGCTGCGGCATAAGCTGATCTGCAATCTCTCAATAAGCACATCACATGCTTCAACTAATAAATAAATGCCAACCAGCCTGATATAATCCAAAGGATCACTTCGGCTGTGTTGTGCGGGAACTGGTGAATCTCAGTATAAAAACAGAACATAAAAGAACACAGGAGAGCGAAATGGAAAAAGCCACAGACACCTTGGCAAAGTTCTAGCCTCCAAAATTATTGAAATGTATATTCCTCAATCAACAAGACAAAAGAAAAAAAAATCCCCACTGAATATAGAAATGTATTATGTATATTATATTTGGCCCACCAAATACCAATTAGGAGAAACCTGAATTTTTCCCTCCTTCCACAAACTTACCTCCCACCCGCTAGCCCATCTAACATCTAAGATATATATATATATATACATGGTGTTGAGTTGGCTCTTCTCTTCTGTAGGTATATACAAAAACCTATCTCAAGGATTGTATACTAGGCTTCTGCCAATCTGCAGTGACCTGAAAATTTTGTTCCTCCAACACGTAACCCGTTACAGATTCCTGTCACATGCCATCTTGTAGCATTTCTTCTCAGCAATTTTCCAACCCAGCTCACAAGTTTAAACCCCACCAAGATAACTGGGAAACATAAAATGTTCTTACTGATTCCGAGACCTCAAGTAAGGCTTCCCCATTGGATCATGCAAAGCAGGATTCTGATGAGGCAAGTTCATCCATCCCATATCATCAGGCATCAAGGAATCACGCCCCCCCAAGTAGTCAAGTGGATGAGCTGTGTTTGGTAATGCATTATTGAGCCCAGGAGCAGCCTCAGCCATCAATCCATAATTCCTTGAAGAAATGAACTGCTCACTTGAGCCTATTGAATCATAAGGATTAACTAAACGTACTCGGCTACGATTGGGTAGAACACTATATAGACTCTGATCAGCACTATTAATTCCGTTCCCAATGCTAGGGCTTTGGATGCTAACTCCACCTGAATTGATCCACCCACCACGAACTTGATGCTCACCAGAAAACCAATTCTGACTCAACAATTCTCCCCCATTTAAGTGAGATTCAAGAGGTTCTGAAATCTGGACAGGATTGGCAGTCCAAGCATGCATATTTCCCATCTGCAAACTCTCTTGCCTTGGAATAAACAATCTACCTCTGTCAGAGTAAACGTTCTCTGGTATGTTTTGTTGCAAAAAAATCTCATTCATTCTCTTCTGCCCCTGCTCGAGTGGCAGCGATGACTCCAGCTGCTCGTGGAAGTGCCAAGGAAACTGACCGTCATCTGCAATCATTGAATTGTTTGGAAGCTGGAAATCTAGCCCTGTCAGTTTCTGCTCTTGATGGTATGATAACATCTCCCGGCCCTTGAAAAGAGATTGCAGGAGTCCATTTTGGCCTTGGTTTTGATAAGAACTTAAGGAACCATCATCTGAATGTCTGCACAACAAATCATTTCGGTCTTGGTTTTGATAAGAACTTAAGGAACCATCATCTGATTGTCTGCGTAACAAATCAGTTCGGTCTTGGTTTTGATAAGAACTTAAGGAACCATCATCTGACTGTCTGCGTAACAAATCAGTTCGGTCTTGGTTGTGATAAGAACTTAAGGAACCATCATCCGATTGTCTGTGCAACAAATGTTTTCCCATGTCTTCTTCATGAGATTCCAGATCAATCAAGTGCATCTGCTGATCTTCGTTACCTTCTGGATTCACAAGGGGCAACCCACTGGTAGTGAAATTATTGCTGGCAGTACAGTCATAGTAAGAATGAGGCCTACTAATGGGTGGCCATACATCCGCAGCAGAAGGAAGAGGAACTTCCTGACTGATGGTTTCATCTGCAGTGTTAATTTTCTCTGAGTTCCCAGATACATCTGAAGATGAACTATCTGAAGATGAACTATCTGATTTAGAGGCAGCACAATTGTTTTCAGCATCCACATCCATGTGGTTCAACTCCTGGCTGCCACTCAGAGAAGTGATCTGCTGTGGCGACTGGTCCCACGGGGAGCTAGGGACAAACTCTTCAACATTTATGTCAGACTCTTCATGTTTTGGGTCAGACTCATGGTCTGTTGCTCCATCATCCTTCTGATCCTGAGGTGCAATTTGATTGTTTTCTCTCTTTTCATCCTGAACATGAGTGTTCTCTATCTCCTCATTCTGAACACCACATAAGAAGTGAAGAAGTTAAAACATCATGCCACTGAGGAAAATTTTTACCTCCACAAATCAAAGAGAAATGGGTTTAAAATGTCCACCGAACACCAAAGAAACTCATATTATGCACACCAGTACATGCAAACATGAGTGGAAAATGACACGAGAGAGTGAGAGAGCAGCAACAACAAAAAAGTAGGCCAGAATAACCAACCTCAATCAGACATTTTACTTTGTCTTTCATCTCTTGCCCCAAAGACTGTGTGACTTCCCACCCCTGTAATTTTCTTTCTTTCCAGGTGGCATAAAATTCTGGGAGATCTTCATTGACCAATTGCAACCTATAGAAACAGAAATAAATTTGAGAAAATGAAGACTTCTATCAACTGACAAAAGAAATATTACTTCACAACAAACTAACCAATGGTAATGTAGCTTCTTGTGCTCTTCTTCCACAAATACTTCATAAGGTCGAATATGCAAACTATCAATGTTGCCTAAAACACGGTTCAGAGACCTGGAATGAATGCTTTTACCAGCCTGCTTCATGCTCTTAACAAACTCAAGTTGCTTCTTGCTAATCTGAAAAATCCCAAAGACAAACAATCAGCTATAGCCTTCCAAAAGCATCAGAATTGCACTTGATTTCTTCACCTGAAGTTTTGTGATTGTAATTTTATAACCAAGGTTAAGTCATTGGGCTTTGATTAGACAGCCAATCATACAAGATAGGAAGCTAAAACAGGAAAATTGACAATCATGAAAGCCAAATCTCCAAGTTATTAGAGGTGTCGTAGAATGAACTTGGCGGACCGTGGAAGACTAGAACGAAAAGGCATTTGACACCAAAGAATTCCACATTTGTGATTTATCAATGTGAAGACAGGCAAACTGGTGCGACATAGTTTGCAGGAAAAGTCCGTAGGTGCTGTGGCAGCAACTAATGGTATAATCCTGTCTCTGTTAGCACTGAAAATTCATAGATGGGAGAGCAGTAAACCCTGTCACTATGTATACCCAATGACAACAAGGAAGAAGATCAAGGGACAGCTAGTAATGGTGCAGTCACCAGTAGCAAGGAAAAAAATCAAGGAACAGAAAGGAGTTTACTTTTTTAGGTTATCCTGGCTTCTTCTGACTCAGTTTTTATTAAGAATCATTATGCTTTTAGTAGTGTTAGAATAGCAATTGTTTTATAGAACTTTAATCTGGTAGCAACTTTTGGGTGATAGACTAGAAAGGAATAAAAGAGTTTTCAAAGACAATGTTAAGGATAGAGTTGATGATCTGTGGATGGAATTAATTTTCATGCATCTCTTAAGACTTCACTCATGAATAAACTTCAGCAGTCCATATTTTTTCTATTCATAAGAACTGAGATATTGTTTTGTGTTGGTTCTTTATTATTTTTTTACCATGTTAGAGGGTGTATTGTGTATCTCTTGCACTTTTCACTCTGTTCAAAGAGGTAAGGTGCTGTACTTTTCTCTACAAACATTTAGTGGATAAATTAAACTGTTCCCAAAAGAAGATAAACAACTAACTAACTAGGGAAGATCATTATTTACTAATGGGGTTACTAAGACACTAACTATGTTTTATACAATTTATCAAAATTTAGAAAGCCATTGAGCATTAAACAATAGTTAAAAGAGACACCTAACCTTGACATATGACATGTATTGGGCTCCATCTTCATGGTAGATATTGTGCTTGTTTAGCTTTTCTACTTTTTTGGACTTTGCTCCCACATTTAGCACATCCTCTGAAGCAATCAATGAATTTATAGATTTGTCCTTCGTAAAAACTTTCTCGTGCCTCCTAAGATTTGTGGAAATTAAAAATAAAATGAGCTATACACAAACAATTCAAGAGAAACAACACAGCCACCACAAATAGATAATGAAGCCTTGAAATCAATAATTTAATCCATCAAAACAGGGGATAATTTTGAATAAGAAACAAAAATTAAGCAAGACAATTGCAAGGGGAAAGAGATTTCATCCTGACCAAAAACTATGGAAATCAAGCACTTCCACATCACTCATAACTAATTCCAAACTGTATTTTTGCACTTTCAAAAACCTGGGAAGGATACAAATTAAAATAAGAAATATGCACAACACTATAAAAATAAATAAATAATTATTGAAACAAACGGAACATATAATCCTACCCAAACTACCCTTTCACAATTACTCAAAAATATGCAATCATTCAGGGAAACAATAAAATAGTCAGTCTCTAATTCCTTGTAAAGACACACAGGCATGTTATCACTGGTTGGGAGCTTAATTACCTCTTTTGAAGTTCTCTCTTTTTAACTGAGGAATTCTGTTTATCACTGCTACATGCTTTATCATCTGCAACCCAAGAACATGATTCAGATGTTGCAGTAACATCCTGCTCAAGGTCATGTACACCAAACTCATAGGCATTAGAGGAAATTCTATTCTCTGCATCCCTTCTTGACCTAAAACAAATGAATAAAGTATACCTAAATGAGATACAACATCATCAAGGAAAGAAAAACAAATTGTATTCAATCATTATACATTTTGAACATTTGCACTTCATAGACTTCAGACTTCTTCATTTTCCAATGTAATCAATGTAGATGTTCATTAACATTGTAAAATGAAGAAGCATGCATTTTGTAAAATGAAGACATCCAAACATCTTTAAAGTTGCACAAAAAAAATAATATAAAAGAATGATTATAACATTGCCTGTGACTAAACACAAAATTACAACAATATGTTAGTTATAATAGAGTTCCTAATTTAGGTTGTAACACTCCAGCAATAGACATAATGAAAAATGCAAGTCCCATTTCATCAAACACAACTCCACTGAGATAATTCCATTAAGATATCTGAAAGTTCATCATTTCTAAATAAAAAGTTTGCCAAAACAAGAAGTGGTTTAGTATGAAATTACAGATATAATTTCCTGTTAACTTTCAGGTCACAACAGATCAAATGACAAATTAATGACCAATCATCTTTTCTCAAAAACAAAAGCACTCACATGTCTTAACTGACTTCTAATTTATGGTGAGCATACCACACGTGGAATATTCTGGCTCCACAAAACTTAACAATTCACAGGAAAAAAGTAGATACATGCAATATTAACCTGCATATCTTCAGCAAGATTTCCTTTTCCGGATCCTTGCAGTTTTTCCATCTCTCCTTCAACCTTTGCAAATACTCTATCATGCTGCCAAGAAAAAGAACAATGAACAACAACATAATTTAGAGAAAATGCACCATTTCAAAAAAAAATCATGATAATGGGTAGGAAATTGGCTATGCGTCACATACTCATTATGATATTTCCACAGCTCCAAGTAATAAGCTTTCCTATCAGCCTTTAAACATCGTTCCTTGTCAAGAACTGCATCAGGATGAATACTACCTAAACAAAGTGAAGCACCCCTGCAGGCAAATGTTCCACTGCATATGATGACTAGGATCATAGACTAGTATCTTAAATCATAAAAAAAAGGATGATACTTTTAGAGACCATAAAGTGCATTATACTTCTATCTTTTTCATTGTACATCATGCTAAGTTGTAAGCAAAGTTATAATTAAAGATGCAGCCATAACAAATTTATAACTGAGAAGTGGAATCAGCTCAGGCAAAAGCAAGAGATGGTACTTAAAACAAATGTGAAATATGCAGGACAAAAACAAAGTCTTTCCCGTGAGCAAAAATACAAGCTTGAACATAGTAGAAGCCAAACGTTACTAAATTAAGTTCAAGCAGCAATACTCTGACGATATCTGTTTTTCCAAATTGTCTCAATACCCTAACATAGAACTTTAATCAAACATCAACAATTCTTCTCACTCCAACAATGTGAACAGGACAATGCTAACAAAGCTAGTCAATTATCATCAAATCATAACTACCCCTCATCTGATTGATTGTGTTTGCAAACCAACATAAAAAGAATTCTTCACATATACCAGTAGCATAAATTGTTGATGCCCACATATTTGTGGCACATTACATATCAGCATCTCAATAATCAGACAATAGTAAGTTACAAAGAATATAAAAATTAAAATTCATCTCAGAATCAGCCTCTTCCACAAATTTAATTCAAATCAAATAACGCAAAAATGTAACTAAATACATTTGTGATCCAGGTAAAATGGGAACATCAATCATGATTTTGAATTCCCAAAAAAGTTAGGTGGGTGTTTCAGCATATGCCCCTCCCTTTCACTTTCATATTTAAGTTTGTTTCTTATAAAAACATTACATTTAGAAAAGTCTCTACATTCGTTATCTTTTTTCCAACATAACAGTTCAATTATTCTCCTTTCATTATGAATTTTAAACAAGAGAGTATTCCTGATATTGATTGAATTTGAGATTAAGTTTCTTAAGACTAGGTTTGGTTAAAATAAAAACAAGTTGCCAAGAGTAAAAAAAATTTCCTCAGCATAAACATTTAACTGTTTTTATTAGTACGGCCATAAGAAGAAAAAGTAAATGCACATATTATGTGAATGTGCTCCACCGTACTTATATCTCTCAGTGAGCTTGAGTATTATTGTCTGACATTGTGTGTGCATGATGTGTGTTTTGGGTGTAATACCAATATCAGCATTTGTATGTAACCGTGTTTATGTAATACTTGCCATTTGAGAAATGGATTTCCAAAGTGAAAATTGTCCCCTGCAAGTAATGCTTCCACAACTTGCTCTGCATTTTGTCCGCTAGGAAGAAATTGCATGAGAAAGTTTCTCTCTTCTTCTGATAACTGAGTCTGCCAAACCTGCAACAAGTTCCATATAAACAAATACAACAAAACTTGAGCTTACAAAGCAACAATATTTGCAGTGGAAGAATAATTAATAATAGCTAGGCTTATGGCTACCTCATAAGAGAGCACCTCAGACAAATTCTCCAACTCTAAAGTTTCTTGAGGAATAGAAAAAACATCTGCCAAAACATTGAGGGAGCCCAGACTGGCACCCACAAATGGCTTTAAAATCCTCCGACTTATTCCAATTTGGTCCTTTTTGGCAACAACCTTTTTCCTAGTTTCATCCCACTCAAGAGAAATGTGCGGCTTTGAGTTTAAATGATTTTGTGGGGATTCCAGTTTTCTCTTCTTCAATTTAGATTGCTCCAAAGAACTGCAACCTCCAACACTGACACCATTCAGCCTTTTTCTCCGTTGATCAGCCGCCATTGGCACAGTATATAAAGCAAATCTCCAGCTAAAAGTAATGCCGTAATTCCCCCTCCATATGCAAACTGCAATTATATATGAGGGGAAAAATACCATTAACTAAAATCCAATGGAAAAGAAGAATAAACAAAACTAAGTTCTAGGAAGCAACTATGTTAACAAACCAGTTAATAGGTTTAAAGTGTACATTTTTACAAGGCCACTCCATGCAAAGAAACAAAATAAACATCAAATTCAAGCAAATAATTAATAAACAACCAAACAATAAAAATAAAAAAACAATAAAATTAGAAACAATCTTCGATATAAACCTCAATCAATAACCCAAGTGAACAAAATTACCACCTCCAGCCAACCAATAAAAATAATCACAAACAAATAATAACTAAACCCAAAGAACAGAAGTTGAAAAGAAAAATAATAATTAAGAACTCGAAACGCCCAAGAAAACCCTAAAAAAAACTAGGCAGAGAGCAAAAGCGAATACCTGAAATTCACTCTACGGTGGCCCACTAAATCAACAGCGTAAATCTATTATAAATATATATATATATATATAAATTATTAAAGTTTTTTTTATAAACGGCACGAAGGATGGAGCAGCGAGAGATATCAAGAGAGTTCGTGTTATCGGATTAGGTTTTCATATTTTTTTTGATTGCCCTCTTTTATGGAATGTGCTATAGAAGAGAGAGAAACACAAAAACTGGAATGATAGATTATTGGAAATAAAGATCAGACGAGCGTGATTACCCTCAACCGTTATGGATTTATCGATACTGTATCGTTGTTAATTGGCGTGCTTGGGCGCGGCTTGGCTCCACTCGTGGCTAGTCACTCCTCCCGAGTTCTGGGCTCGCTCTTTTTTTATAATTAAATAATTTTAAATTGAAAAGGCCTTATAAATACTCTTATATTTTATATTAATTAATATTAAAAAATTAATTCTTATAATTTATTACATTAAATTAAAATATAGCCAAGCCATTGATAACAGATAGATGGAAGCCGACGGAATTATGAATAATAAATTGAAAAAAAAAGGGAACTGGGTCTTGGGATATCGTGGACTTTTTGGGCCTTAAAGTAAACGTTTTAGTCTTCCCTTATTGTAGCAGTTGTCTTCCCTTTGATTCTGTATTGTTGTTCTTCTCTGACTTGGACATGTGCATGAATGTTATCTCAAGGATGGTGAGCTTTTGTGTTGAACCCAAAATGGTAGTGTCATTTTCGCTACCAAAGAAAATGCTTTATCAAATCTGGACCATTCAAATGGCTGACTGACCATCACAAAATGAATTGGCCATAAAGTAATCACATAGCACAACAGCTCAAATAAGCCCGAAATGGCAGCAGGGATGTTATCATCACCAACACCACAGCTTCAGCTTCTTTGTTCTTCTTCTTTCCACTCAAAACTTAGCTTCAGAGATTTGACGCATCAGCCTCAGCAATCATGGCTCTGGTCGGCTCCAATTCTGACCACAACAACGAGGGCCAAGAGGCAGTTGGCTGTAGCTGTAGCCATGCAAGAACCTCTGCTATCATCATCTTCTGTTGTCGAAGAACGCATCAGCAATTCTCACCAAAACACTGAGTCGTTCTATTTATTAGCAGAAAGTGTGGGATATTCTTTGGCTAGCTACTACACTTCTCTTGGTCTGTTTGTCATCTCTGTTCCTGGCCTCTGCTCTCTCATCACAACGCTCAGTTAAATCGTAGGTATGAATTTTGAGTTCAAATTTCTTGTACATCATCTTAAAGACATTTAGATATGGGTTTTTCTTAATTGATCCATCTTTAGAGGAAAATCAGAAAAACTTTCTCTAAGTTTCAGTTATTGTTTGTTTTGGTTTAGCTACTGCGTTTATGGAGTTCATTGTTTCAGTTAGTGCATAAGACATTTATAGGAGAAGGAGAAAGAAAGAAAGCGCCGAATCAGGCTGCTGGAGAAATCTTATCTGTCGTCACTCGCAATAATTTTGTTGTCACTGATAGAGGAGAGACTATAACGTAATAATCCACAAGCGCCTCATCAGTCCTATCTACATACTATTTAGCATTTAGGGTGATATGCAAAGCATTCTCTTGTGAATGTGGAGCCAAAATGATCCCTTTTGCATGTTTATGCCGGTAACACACTCAGAATACGCAGCCAATAGCTATGGATAGAATTTCAATACTATCTTCTAGAAATTTTTGGTATTGCTATGTTTCACATGGGATGTCCAATGGCACAGCCACAATAGCCAGAATGCCATAGGGGAGGAGCATTAGCATTTTCCCATGGTTTCGTATCCATCATTTTATTGAATGCTATCAAAATTCGAACTATTAGCTTCACTGTATTCAAGAATGAAAATACAACTGATAGCTTCATTCATGGAGGGAGTGTTTTGGAACTACCGAATGGATTAGCCAAAGCAGTTTTTGTATTCCTTATGTTGTGTCTTTTAAAGATTTAAGATAGACAGGTATGGTTTTTTAGGATCAAAGGCCCCTTGGATTTTTGTAGAGTATTTAATGGGTGTATTTCAAGAGAGCTTTCGGGATTAAAAGAAAAAGTACCGGAAATACCTTTTGAAGAAGCACTTGATTAGTGTGTGCTTCTGTATAAAGCATTTTTCACACACAAGTACTTCCAGTTATGCTGGTGCCATCTAATCTCAATGGACAACTTGCCGGAGCTCTCGCTGAAACCTCAACTTTACCCCTGCTTTCTCAAACAACATGCTATTACAAACAAGAGTGGCAAAATACTCTTGTTGGAGACCTGTATTAACATAACAGTGAAATGTGATGCTTCTAATTTGATTGCAGGTTCGAAGGCATGATGGTTCCTAGCCAAGGGCAAGCAGCATTGCTCACATTCTGCACTTGCATCAGCTTGGCAAGCGTTGCACTTGTTCTTACCATAACCTATCCGCATAGTGGCAATAATTGGTTCTGGATAACAATTCTAAGTCCATTGGCGTAAGTACAGGCAGCCTGTATGCAATTATCGATTAGTATCAAAATTGTCTCCAGCACGAAAACATAACAAGAAGTACAAATGCTTTTTCGGACTGTATGCAGGGGAGCATATTAATGGAAGCGAGCATCTGGAAAAGAGTAGATTAAAATTAAAATGATAGTAGGAGATGAGGGGACTCTTGCAGAGATCCTTGTTCGATGGGATGACCAACAAGTAGAACAAATGAGAAAGGAGCTTCAGCTAAGTGAAAAAGGCATGGTATGTGTCCAGGGCATTTTGGAGAGATGACAAGAAACTGATGAAGAAAATGTCACGACAAAATGTTGACTTGGCCCGAGCTTTAGTGTCACCATAGAAGTAAAAGCAAATTGAGTAGTCAAGGCTATATTGTACCTGTAGTGCAAGCGCTCTGTTCTCGAAGGAGATGGATTACTTTATTCTGTAAACGGGGAATTAGGATTTTTTGTGTTTTGCTCACAGAAACTTTTAGTTGCATACCTACTCTACTGTTACGTTGAATTGTTTCAGCTCTTGTAACCTGAAAATGGTTGGGAATAGTATCAGTTTATTTGTGCAGTCAACGGTAATCTTTGTGTTGTATAATTTTCAGTTTAAGGAACCTTTGTTTTACCAAACACATAATCTTTACTCGGTGAACTGAGGCAACTAGTATTATAACAAAGGTAAAAGCTAACCAGAATGTATATGAAGATGAATTGGAGTATACATATAAACATCGAGGTAATCATAACTTATAAAAGAGGAATACCTCATTGTTATCCAATAATTTTATAGAATCAAATATCAATATAATATAAGGTAGCAATTATAAAAATTTCAAAGAAGGGAGTAAGCAAGACTGAGCGCTCAAAACATGAATAGTCATACAAATCCAGAGCAGTACACCTACGTGCAGATAGCGGGGCACAAACTTATAACAGTAAACAAGAGATCATTAGCATTTACAATGCTGCAGTGTGGAGACGATAGTCAACAAAAACGGTCATTGCGGTAAACACAATGATTATGTGATGGAAGAAATCAGACATAGCACTTGTTATGTCAAGGAATATGGATAATCTTGAGAGCTGAGAAGCCCCCTTTTAGCATTGCAAGAATTTTGTAGAACAAGGAAACTTTAGGTTCAATAACAATGTCTCAAAACTAGAAAACTTATTCCAAATTACTCTGTTCCAACCAGATTGAAAGAGTGGCAAAACACAAAGATCAGCATTTATCTTCGACATTATCTGATAAATAAAAAAATTGAGATCCCAGATAACCATGGCTCACTAGAATAGAACATAACACTTCTCAACCAATCAACAACTTGTTCTCGTCCAAGAAGGTGTAAGTGGGTACCTCCAAATTGTATGGTGCTGGCCCCTTGCGAATCCTGCCAGATACATCATAATGGGAACCATGGCAAGGGCAAAACCATCCACCAAAATCACCGGCATTGGGTAAGGGAATGCAACCAAGATGTGTGCAGACCCCGATAACTATAAGCCATTCTGGATTTTTAACCCTCTCCGCGTCTAGCTGAGGATCACGAAGTGAACCCACACTGACACTGTTGGCAATTTTGATATCTTCCTCAGTACGGCGTCTGATGAAAACAGGTTTCCCACGCCACTTAACAGTCACTGTGGTGCCTGGTTCAATGCTGGAGAGGTCAACCTCAAGAGAGGCCAGTGCAAGAACGTCCTTACTTGCTGACATGCTAAGCACAAACTTAAGGATGAGGAGACGGATCAGTGAAGCATACACAAATCTACCGCCTGTCAGCACAAAATAGGCAAATGCCCGCTTGCTGGGGTCACCTGGAGGATAACGTTCATGATTGTATTCGTCATATAGTATCTTAGGAGTGGGATTCTTAACAGCTGCTACTGTTGCTGGAATACCCGGAACCACGCTGTCATCATTTCTTGCTGTAAGAGAATCGGAAGAAAAACCTGAAACATCATTAAACAAGATGAGTTGTGTCTTCCCTAAATGTTCCCAACAATGAGTGAAGAAAGAATTATCAACAATTTATAATTCACAAAACATAGTCACTGGGTCAAAAAATTGTACAATTAAATGCTTAAGATGAGTTGTGTCTTCACTAAATATTACTAACAATGAGTGAAGAAAGAACCATCAACAATTTATAATTCACAAATCATCGTCACTCGGTCAAAAAATTGTACAATCAAATGCTTACATCCTCTATATTTCCATTTTATTTAAAGAGCAATGGAAAAAATCAAAGTGGGCACAAAAATGGGGAACTTGCTTCATGATTATGAAATTCCTTTAAACTCTTTAGTAAACATTCACCGAAAATAGCAGCAGGTAGAGAAATCCCAAAACCAGACTTGAGCAATTAATAGACATGCATCAAGTTTCATAAATTAGCTAGCAACATACATAACCCAACATTGCTCTCATGCAGGAGTGGTTAAAAAAAAAGTACAGAGCAACCTCATTATAAAATTCCTGATTCACTGTGAGCAGGTAAATATGCACAACATTGAGCTATAAAAAACGCATTTCTGTCTGATGTCATATTTATGTATTTTTACAATTTCTGTTGAACATATTATAGTTGTTTCAACGTTCAGTCAATCAGCAGTAGCTTTCCTTCACAGCTAAACAACTTAAAAATCCAACAACAATTTACCAAAGAAACAAATATTTCCTGTATAGAATTAAACCAGTCAGAATCATGCAGCACTGTGCATCCATTGAACTAATGCAGAAAACCAATAAACTCATTGTTTTCAAGTAAAAAAATGAAACTATGAGGGCACACAAATTGAATTGTGGAATGGTGCCCGTAAAATAGAGGGATTATGGTACTTAAATTTCCATAAATACCTAACTGATCAACAACTGGAAGTATCATAACTATCTTACTACTTGTCAACAGATTTAGAACACAATAAATCTATCATCATGTAGCTAACAGAGCCAATTTCAGCACCCTGGATCAACATCAAAAAAAGTTGGTATAGACACCTACAGTTGGATTTTCACTTTTTGTCACTTGTTTCCATGAAAGTGATTTTCCTCCTGGCTGTAAACTACCCATGGTAATTATGATATTACTACATTATTCTTTTTGCTTTAAAACAATAAAATTATCGAGCAGCCAGCATAACCAATCCCTGATGAGTTAAAGTTAGCAAGCGCTAACATTACTCCTATTAACACTTAAGCAAAATAAAAATTTATTGCTTCCAAAAAAACCCATTTTGAACGTACAACTAAGCATTACTTTGTCATTTGTGGTCAGAAGCAAGTAAATAAAATTGGTTCTACATGATATCAAAGATTGCCCCGAATATTATGAATACTATATCATGGCGTAACAACAGATTTTCAAAAAGAAAAAAGCAATTTTTATCTACTTATGTATATCAAATTTCTAAAAGAAACAGATTTAAAAATGTCATGGTGAACGTGAATCTCGGCCTAACAGCTTATAAAAAAGCTACTCTCGATGCAAAGTTACTAGCTTTATAACCGAAAAATTATCTTAAATTCATCAACGTCGCGAGAAACATTAAATATTTTAAAACACCAAAAAAGAAATACAGCTGAAGAACCCTGGCTCACCTCGGCAGGGAAGATGAAACTGAGGTCCAAAATAAGCGAAACTGTAGAAACCATTGGATCTGAAGAAATCCTCGGTGGAGGATGAATCAGCACCGTTGATTAGATTCCTATACGACGCGATGGGCCTCCACGATGACGATGACGATTGTGAAGAGAGAGATAAAAGCCTTCTCGCCGCGACTCTCAACATCTTTGAATCTCTACTATCTCTTCAAAATGACGATTGCTGTTATCGATCTCTCGCTTCGCGAAATTTTGAGATTTTAAAAGAGAGACGATAAAATGACAAATGCCGATTTTACCAATCGGGCGGTGATCAGCCTCAGCTTGTTCAGCTAGCGTCTCTGATCTTGACACGTAAGCATCAAAGCATGATTAAGTTCGGGCGCCCTGCCCTCCTGTTTTCTTGCAATTTCACATTTTTCAATGAACTCATGCTTGTAAATTAATAGTAACAATAAATATAAATATTAAAATATTATGAGAAATACAAGTAGTGATATTAATATTTAAATAGAAAATTATATCTTAAATAATTTAATATTTTTATATTAATTTATAATAAAATAAAAATTTATAAAATTTATAAATTTATCTATCGACAGTGAATACCGTCTAACTTTAACATTTCAGAGTTATATCTACTTAATAAAAAATAAAATTTTAATAAAATATTTAAATTAAAAAATTTACTCGAATAAAAATAATTTATAAATATAATACGAAATTTCTTAAAATTTTATAACACGTATTTTATCGCAAAATAATGGTCATTAATGAAGTGATGGGTTAAATGATGTTGTAAATAATTTTTAAAAATTGTAAAAATATATTACTTACTTAGTAAATGTAACATTAGCAAATGCAAAAGATTTAGTAAAAGTACAAGTTTAAAATTTTATTGTTGAGTTATGGATGCTGTGATTGACAAAACTATCCTCAAGCTTTTTGGGCCGTAGATTGGGCTGTGCTGGGCACGTATATGGATATTCGATAGATGGTAGGCCTGTCTAAAGTTAGCTTCCGGTCAACGATGTGGTTGGGCCGCCTCCCGTACTTTTTTTAAGGTATTTAGTGTTTATTATTTTTGATTCGTGTGCAGATGGCCGTCTTAGCTCAGCCGGTAGAGCGCATGGCTTTTAACCATGTGGTCGTGGGTTCGATTCCCACAGACGGCGTTATTTTTCAATTTCATTGTCCAGTACCCAAGGCTGCGTTTTGCTATCTTTTTGGGTCGTTTTTGTGCCCCACGGAATCTAATGTTAACTTATTTTGAATTAAATTTTACGGTTAAATCCGCTTGCGTCGCGTGTTACGCCAAATGTACCAAGCTTATAATTGACGCGCGCGCACAGACGAATGCATGTGCATCACCCAGTGGCCGCAAAAATTGACTCGCTCAGAGCCGAAAGCGCCTTAGCTTACTTTGAAACTCGTAAGCCATTTCGGCGCCGCAGCAGACATTGTTTTTCCTTTTTAGACCAAATTGCCGGAATGCATGCAGTTAGATTTGGTTGATTCAAACATAAGATTTGCAGTGGCAGATGCAAGTGCAACACTATAACTAGTAACTTCCTTTAACATTCAAGCTGCAACATCGACACGTGTGCATTTTATAGAAGCTTCCATGCTTTAATTTGTCCCACGCTTTCTTTCATGTTATTAATTAGTTTGCCTTCACGCGCCTTCCTTTCAATAGAATCAAATTACCTTTTAATCTTTTCTTAAATCCATTACAAATTTTTAAATAAAATAAATAGTAGTCAAATCCATGTACAGAGCTATCAATTAACAATTATGGACAGCAAGTGTAGTTGTTAGAGTCAAAGAGAAACAATTCGTAAAGGTTTTTCAAACATGATTGTGATTTTTTTCAAACTTCTATGGTTGATATAAATATACATAAATTTATTCAAGGGCAATGTCATGTATGGTGTACAGTATTCGATCCAATCACCCAGCCAGTAGTAGACTTTGCATCTGTACATTCAAATCCATTATGCTGAAATATTCAAATCCAACTGCGTATCGCTGATGCCACTGCTTGCAAGAAGTCTTCAAAACATGACAACAATTTTATGATTGAAAGAGACAAAACCAGAAACAGGAGGAAACCTGCAATCTTCCTTCTTGTATAGAAGAAATGGTATTATTTAGAAATATACTAGTCAACAACTTTGTGAAAAGTACAAGAATCAATGCCATGCATTGGTGTCATCTGTTATTAAACGAATACACAAATGAAATTTATATAGAATTCAGGATAACTTATCCAACCTGTCGCAGTTATCAGGAACCCTAGTTCAAGTTATTCCTTTTGGTTACTATCATCACGAGAATGCTTCTCCTGCTCAACGCTATCAGAAGCAGCAGCGAAGCTTCCCGTCTGAGGAGATGAAAACCTGAACAGTTCATCTTCGAGTGGATTTTGATTTTGAAACACTGCTGACGAAGACATACTGGGTGGTGAAAATATTAGCGATGATGGCTGTGAATGGAATGGCTGATCTTGAATGCAATTGTAGAGGTTCGAGACAGCGTATTGATGATTATTAATATCATCAGAAAGCAGTTGTGCATACTGGGAAATATTGGGGAATAGTTGATCATATGACAAAGGAGGAGGATTGATAGGATGAGAGAGAGGATAAGGCAATGTCTGTGGTGCAGATGGGATATTAGAAATACGAGAATATTCAGGAACTGTGCCCGAGTTACTGGCCGAAGTGACGAAGTGGCCAAAATCTGCTGATTCCTGAAGGATCTGAACGCGTTCAGGAAAATTGAGCTTAGCTTTGCTGCCTTTAAATTTAAGAGCTGCTGCATCATAAGCAGCGGCTGCAGCTTCTGCTGTTTCAAAAGTTCCAAGCCAGACTCTAGCTGCCTTCTTCGGGTCTCGGATTTCGGCTGCCCACTTGCCCCATGGTCTTTGTCTCACACCTCTGTAGTGTCTTGTTATTTTTCCTTCAAGATCAAATGATCAGTTTATGTTTTCATTCTACACCTTTAGTCAAATATTGGCTACAAAAAGCAAAATGATATTGAAGCGCACATTGGAAATTAAAGATTGATCACAGAAGTAGAATTTTTTCATTGGATCATTGCACGTTTAGGTTTAGGGATAGAGAAACAGAAAGAGAAAGAAAGGGAGTTGTTCTCGACCAATTCTTGAATCATGTCTTAGTTTAAACGTGCATATTTCTCTAATATAATCTAGACTAGAGGACATATATATAAATATATATATGCTCACACCTCCTAAAATCTGCAGAAGCATGTGCAAAGACCTTCCATATATGATACATACACGAGTAATTAGTTTGTTGTTGTTCAAAACTTAAGCAAAACCGTCGAAAAAAGGAAAAGACAATAGAAGATCCCAAAACTGGTTAACTAAAACAACTATTGATCATAATAATAGATATAAGATCATGCTCCAGCAGTTTAATTACCTTGATCCTGTGTAGGTCTATCAGATGTGTCCTGTCCTCCATCGCTGCGAGGCTTCCGGTGACCACCTCTAGTGGTGGAAGAACTGCTGTTGTGTTGGTCTCGTTGATCATCAGTCGACGCAGAGAAGCCAATTTCATCTTCCTTTTTCTCCCCCGATACATCAAACGGGAGAGGTCTCTTGCCATGTCTTCGATCCACCTTGTCAATCTCTAAGTAGGTAGGTAGCTAGCTATTTGCCTTTCCCCCTTTTTTCTGTTTTGGTTAGCCAGCTAGCTAGTTCATCGCACGATGATCCCTCGATTGAAATTAATATATATCGTACGTCAGATAATAGTAAATTTCCAGCTTTATTCTATGAGCAAAATAATCAAAAAGCAGATCTGGGTTGTGATCTTGTTCGTGATAAAGAGAAACAAGATCAACAAAGAGAGAAAAAAAGGGAGATATGGCGATCTTACAGAGAAGAAAAGAAAGATAAGTTTGGAAGCAGGCAGAGAAGAGAAAAATGTGATTGCTTGTAGGGTTTTCATTGCTGCATGTTAAAGTCAGGTTATATCTGTCACTTGCAAACAGCTGACGACACAAAAATATGATAAAATATTTTTGTTTTATGGCAATAGCAACATGTGGGCCCACAAATTGTTACATTCAATTAAATAAAAATAAAATGTGTTTATTTAAATAATTAATTTTTGATGGTTATAAAATTTCATTCTAAAAATCCGAGTAGGTATTATTTTGTACAAACAAAACTATCAATGTCTTACTTAAAATATTAATAAAAACTAGGGGCTTAGATGTTATTATTCCTCTCATTGTTTGTCTAGTTGGAGTTGCTTTATACGGAGAATGTGCTGGCACTCGTGGACCTTACACGTACCGGTTACCCATCAAAATGAGGGGCATATCTGTCAAGGTGCCATTCGTTGTTTAGTTGCACTTTCAATTCTCCATTGAACGCATGCTTGCCTGCTGCAACCATAGTTCATTACTGTGTTTGTGTGAGGCTCAACAGTCAATTCCTTCAACGTGTTCAAAATTTAAATTCAACTGAAAATCATTGATCCGTCGAGTCAACATCCCATGCAGAGCTGCTTTCATAAGGTTATGCAAGATGTTAAAAAAAAGCTACAGTCCGGCTCAACAGGTATTGGTTGTTATGGCCCAATTGACATGAAGCAGTGCCGGAAACGATATCACATGTTCTGTAAGCCCACGGTGAAGAATATTCGAGCGGAAATTGCAGCTTTGAGTTGGAAGTCTAGTTCTGTGCTCCCCTTCTCGAAGCCACGCAGGGAAACTGATCGACGCCAAAGAATCGATGGAACAATTAAGGAATGAAGAAGCAACAACGCCCAAAGTGGAGTTCGACTCATCAGAAATAGAGTACGTAAGCTACGGCGGCGAGCATCACCTACCGTTGATCATGAATCTCGTCGATCAAGAACTCAGTGAACCCTATTCCATCTTCACTTACCGTTACTTCGTCTATCTCTGGCCCCATCTCTCGTTCTTGGTACCATCTTTTTTTTACTTTTGAGTTTCTTGTTTATTTTGTTTAAATTTAATTTCTTTACTGTTTATATGAATCTGCTTGCCAATTAAGTAATGGGTTGATTTTTATTTCTTTTGTTACAGGCTTTTCACAAGGGTAAGTGTGTGGGCACAGTTGTGTGTAAGATGGGAGAGCATAGAACTACGTTTAGAGGTTATATTGCAATGCTGGTTGTTATTAAACCTTATCGTGGACGAGGCATAGGTAATCTTTTTTCTTTTAGCTCCCCAATATGTACCGTTGACATTGCAAGTTTAAACGAATGAACATTAATTTCACATTGTAGCCTTATATATGAATAAGGTCATAGATATACGTGTTACACTTTCTTGTTCTTGGATATTGATTGTTAGTTTTGATGTTGTTACTGGCTATTTCGCCGTGGAGTTGAAAATAGGTGTTTATAATGGCCTATGCAGTAATGGTTTACAAATGGTTTTTGAAAAACATTTTGAAAGTTGTGAATGGGTAATTAAATCTGTCTCATACATACTTCTCCAAATCTAAATTGGTTTTGAAGAACTACGTTTTGTTTGTGTTAGAAACCGTTTTCAATAGATAGCAGTTGATGGAGTCTACAATTGTTTTGGCTGTGCAGAATGAAATACTGTTTTGTGAAATGCTACTAATCACGCACATATTTTTAAAAGGAAGATGACCTGGTATCATGTTCTCAAATGAGGCTTAATTTAAATTTAAGGTGTACTTGATCATGTGTATGCATGGTGCAAGTTTGTGGTTAATATGGACTAGTGTTGAAAATTGTTTTTTACCTTGAAATGCAGCAACTGAACTTGTTACTAGATCAATTAACGTGATGATGGAATCAGGCTGTGAAGAGGTTTGTCAACTCTGTGAATTTATTCCTTCTATTGTGTTTTTTGTCAATCACATTTTATTGTAACAGATAGAGTTATGGAGTCTGTTAATAATGAGTGAATAGGGGAAAATGAGGGACCAAGTTTCTATTTCAAGCAATCCATAAAGTATTTTGTATTCTACATTATTTGCACTGTTATTTTTGAAAACTGATTGGAGGATAAGCGTAAAAGTCCAAATGTCTGAATAATGGAATGCATGTCAAAGGATGTAGCTTTTACATTTCCAACTTGTTTTTAGTTAGAAATGCCTACTTGGATTTGGTTTGCATTTATATAGAACAAAAATAATCACTTTCTTTTATGCATTCTGCTAGACATAAACAAATTGTTCACTTCAAATTGTCTGTTGTCCTTGCTCATATCTCATCTATGTTTGGGGATAACTATTGTACTGCACAGTTTACATGTTCACAGCTTATGTTTTACATTAGTCAGAAATCATCATGTTTATGCATTTGTTGACTGAGAGTTATCTGGCTAAATAGGCTTGCACCTGTTCTTGATTTGAGTTGAGGTTGTAGTTTACTAGAAGTTGTGGGAGAGTGTGGTACATGGAGAAAAGTTCCCAAATTTTACCCTTTTGAACTGTAAGCATTTATTCCAACAACTTGTGTAGAAAGGAGAACTTGGTTGTCGATTGAAAAATGTAATGGTGAATTTTATTGACCACTTCTGAGGTACGGTCTAATTATTAGCAGGCAGTGGTTGGCGCCTTATACTGTAAATGACCTCCCACACTAGGAAGGTTTTTACATAATTCTAGAGTTGGAATCCAATGAATTTTGGTAATTCAGGGAGGTCTTTGATGAATTTTAAACCATTCGAGTTCAAACCTGGATTAGTTATGTAAATGCACTTTGCATTTTGTATAATTTACTTGTCTGTCTCACCGAAATGTCCTTCAGATTTGACAGGTATATCAGTTTGGATCATAAATACATAATAAGATTAAAAAAGAGGGGGAAGAAAATGAACTTAAATGGGATCAAGAATTACTCAAACTTAAGGAGTTCAAAATACATAGATGGAATTCTCATTGCAATGTTCCGTATACTTTACAGGCCTACTGACAGATGTATGAGTTGATCTGTTGATTGCATACTCGTGTGTTTCAGTGATAATAAATAAATTATCGTTTCATTAGCCAACCATGTATTTTTGGTTGCAATATTCTTTCTTCCAACTGGACTGTGTTATTTACTTTTCATATGTGTTGTGGTGTTATAATGGATTAGATGAGTTGTTTAGCTTTCACAGTCTTGAATGATATTTTCCGAAGGTAACCTTGGAAGCAGAAGTCACAAATAAAGGAGCTCTTGCACTATATGGTCGTCTTGGGTTTATAAGGGCAAAACGCCTCTTCCGGTACTATTTGAACGGTGTTGATGCTTTCCGTCTGAAGCTGTTGTTCCCCTGCCCAGAGATACATACAGCTGTGTCTGTGATGGCAGACAGAGATGCGAGTCAAATGCATCATCATCACTCAGCACCTGAAGAATGTTCAGAATCCCATCAAAGCTGATACATCTGGATTTCCCCCCTTGCTGCATTTGACCGCGGCGCATTCAATCTATCATTACATCACCGAGGAGTTAATTGTAACATGAACCCCGAGTTCCTCCAGTTGATAGATGTGTATAATCTGTCTGCAAATAGAACTTCCAAAAGCAAAATTTCCTTTTTTTTAGCTAAGTAATCAGTGGGCTGGCTCTTTCTCATTTGGCAGCTCCCTCTCAGCAGAGTTTAGGCGTTCGCTCAACAGAATGACAGTGAAATTTTAAGATAAATTTCCGAGTAAGTGCCTAATTTTCTCAGCTTGGTTGCAGTATATGTCAGGAAAGAGTTACGCGTGCGATTGCATCGTTCATGAAAATCCATTGTTTCTCTGTGGACTTTATGGTGAAGTACTCGGTATCAGAGGAGAAGAAATGGTTTATATTGACGCGAAGACGAGATCGTTTAATTACAATGAAGAAAAAATCTATTGTCTAATTATTTATGACGTAATGTTCACTTTGCTGTAGACGTCGCATTATTTTTATATATTAATTTTAATTTAAATAATTAAAAATAAAAATTTGAGAAAACTGTTTTAAAAATAATATTTTAATTGTAATAATAATTAATTACGTTTCTCTTTAAAAGTCACCTGGGTCGCAAGCCCTAGAGTCGAGAGCTGTTTCAGACGAAAGTGTTTTGGAGGGAGACCAAAAGATGTGAGAGCGGGCAGGCTCCACGTACGGACAGCGGGACAGCAATAGGGAAGCGCGAGAATAACGCCGCCTGAATCCACGCGCGCTCTCCGATTCTTGCCACTAATAATTTCATTTTTGGAATCTTCTGTGTCTTGCTGTTCATCAAAACCCTATTTAAATCTCGCGTACTTGAGTGCCGAGTTCAGATTATTCGGAAAAGAAATGGTGGTTCAAGCAGAGAGGAGAGTGAGCGCGAGGATTCAGGAGAAGCAAAGAGAGGAGAAGTTGCGATTGGTGAAACGAAGAGTTGAGCTTCTTGGCGGTAATGCAGGTGAAGTTGTTGATGAAGACGACGACGGAAAGAGTAGTAATGCCGGAAGTAAAAGAGGAAGGAAGGTGGAAACTGTTGAAGGCATAAAGGAGGAAGAAAAAGTTTCAGCTGAAACGACGACGTCTGGGACTGAGTTGGCGAACGGTGGTGTTGCAAATAGTGTGGTCGAGAAGAGTGATCATGCTAAAGTAAAGGACACCCTGAGGTTGTTTAACAAGTATTATCTCCATGAAGTTCAGGTATGGTTGTATTATGATGAAATATGTATCAAATTGTATTGTGTGTGTATTCTTTTGGGATTCTTTATTATACAGCTTAGATTTCAAGTTTCGTATCAGTCTAGTAAGCGGCCCAGTGGGGCAAATTTCATATTTTCTTTTCTTTTGTGATTTTATTTCATTATCAGCCCACTCTGCCAGCTTCAGTTCTTTTATGGTATTCACTACTATACATGCAAGGTTTCAAGTCTTTTAGTGAATCACTGTGATACATCCAAGGTTTTAAGTTTTGTGTTTGATGTTTTGAGTTTTTGTTGAAGTTCAAAAAGTTATGCAATTTTTGTGTTAAAAGTTTAAGCCAGTATTTCAACTTTTGTGCTAAAGTTTTTCAGTGTTTTTGTATAAGAGATTTTAAGTTCTGTGTTGTTGATTAAAATGCTATGATTGTTACTTGTGATGTAACATAGTTAAGCCCTTTTAATGTCATTTAAATATACTTTGGACTTAGCAAGGGCCTTGAACATCCTCATCCCTTGGTGGATCTACCATTTTTTTAGATTATTTAACTTATGTTTTGGAATTTTCAAATTATTTGTTGGATCAGAGTTTTAAGTTAGGATTTCAACTTTAGACTTGGAATTTTCAAGTTTTGTATTAGTAGTTATAAGGTCACATGCATGGATATCAGTCAATCCCTTTTAATTTTTTAAATACTTAATTTTTTTTATTATTATATTTTTTAAATTACAGTATAGCCTAAATAAATCTTTGAGCAGTTCATAAATTTGGTCAAATTATTTTTACATTTCAAGTAAGGTTTTTTTGGTTGAACTTAAAGGAAATGTCTTTCTAAATTTGCCAATAACCACATTCAGATTCAGGGGATGTTTTGATGAACTTTAAAAGATTTGTTATACATTGATGCAATTTGAGGTTTCTAATGACTTCTGAACCCACTCTAGGTGTCATCTATTGGAACTAAAGATAGAGAGGTCCACAAATTTATCATTTAATTATTATCATCGCAGTTATTATTAATTTCTTACAGTTCCAATATGAATGCTTTTTGTTTGTGGTGTATAGGAAGAAGAGCAGAGGTGTAGGAAAGTGGAAGTTGATCGGAAAGCATCAAAAAAGTCGAAATCTAAGGTTGGCATTTACTTCAACCTTTTCATTTGTTGTAGACATTAGTCTTGCCTTCTAGTGGTTTTTTTCTCCCATGAAGGGTGGGGGCAGAAGGGTTTAAAATAGAAGGAAATATCAAAATGAAGAATTACATGGAAGCGGATCAATAGTGAAGCCTTCATAATAAAGGAGAATTGCAATACAGAAAACGAACTTGCTGATCATGGAAAAATAAATTTTCAATTAGGACGAATGAAGAAAACATAATCTTTCAAAAGTTTGTTGAATCTGAAACCCATGAAGATACCAAAACATAAGTCTCTCCTGTGAGTATGGAATTGGGTTGCACATGAATCTTAGAATATCCTTTTGTTTCTTTCCTAAAATAATTTAAAAAATGATGCATTTCAAAGGTGGAGATTTTCATCCCTCCATGAGAGCACTAAGACTCTCAATAAGCAAATACATGGAAATTTGGAATAACAATTTCAACATAGTTTTCAAGAAGGGAGTATTCCATAATATTAGAGCTAATGGCTAGTGAAAAAAAAATAGTTTATGCCTTAAATTTCATTTTTGCACATAGCATGTAATTAGGGAAATTAACATGTCTTTAGTCTTCTTTAAGAAGGTTGTTACTTTTATTGGTCTTTGCATGAACAATGGGCCAAGCTAATTTCACACTTCACTAAGTATTTTAGTCTTTCAAATCCTTGATAGAGTTGGAACCATTCGCACGGGTATAGGACCTAAAGTTGCGAAAAGCCAAATAGATTTATCTTTCAAAAGAAAACATTGTAACCATTGTTCTAAAGTTGAATCACCATTTGGCCTAACAACCTAAGTTTAAAGGTTAGATCTTAAACAATAGTATTTAAATTGTTTATCATTCCCTTTCACATGTAAGCCTGTTTCACTCAATGGACTTGTTATGTGTATCTCAATGACTTATTATTTAATTATTATTATTATTATTATTATTATTATTATTTTGGTGTTTGGGAGTTGGGATGTTTGAATGCGAGACTGTGAGGTCATACCTACTTTGATAATATGTTAAATTATCGGTCAACCTAAAAACTTAAATTTGAAGGGAAGAGTAACAACGCAGGTGTGACGATTAAGTAAATATTGTCTGCTTTGAGCACACAGTTCATAATGCTTTTTGTTTTCGAACTTTGTAAGTTAAAATGCGTCTAACTAGTTAGGAGAACCTAAAGCATATAGGCTAGCTCAAACCCACCCCGGCTTGTTTTTGCTATCAATTGGGATTTGACAATCTCCTCTTCTTCAAACCTTGTGTTTTTGTGAGTGTCCCAGATCATTAACTTAGCACAAAACCTCTACACATAAAGGTCATTAGTTGGCTCTAATAACAGTTTGGTCCAAACAACTGAATAAATATTATTGGCTTTGGGTTGTTTAGTTTTTGAAACCTAAAATGCATTTACTATACAAATATATTAATGAAGCTTTTACATATGCTATGGTTTTAGATGCAAACCGGTACGTAACCATGGTTCCGCATATAAAAATATGATGAACAAACACACAATTGTTCTCATAGAGATTTTCTAGAGTTGAGGTGGCTAACATCTCTATACTGTATAGATTATTATATGAATGATTGAATTTTTGTATTTGCATAACTTGTGTGCTGAATGGAGCATTTTAGTGAGTATTGGAAGATTTGAATTAGAACATGATGCCTTAGTCGTATGAAATTTGGAATAGATGTCTTAGTTGTGGTGTTGTCTTTTAAAATATAACGACATGTTTATTGAAAGTTCACTTGCATGGAAATATTGAAAGCTGGATATAAATTTTTGATTTGTGGACCAAATGCTTTTTGATATTCCATGGTAAAGGCAAAATTTCTGCAGAAAGGTGTGCCTGAAGATGAAGCTAAAGGCAAGGCCAAGCGACCTGATCTAAAGGCTGTATCCAAGGCAAGTCAAGATTTGATGGAATGGCTCCTTTTAGAAGCAGCAGTAGCCTCACTTCTTTAAATCAAAAGTACCATTTTATCATTCTGGACTGGTAGTTTGTAGTGTGTTGAGTCATGTCAATTTTGTCCATTCGTTTTGATGAATTTATTTTTCTAAAATGATTTAAGTTTATTTGCAAATTCCCTTTGATGATACGTATTGAATCTACATAGGTTTGCTTGAGTTTGGTTTTGAATTGCTACCTCAATTTCATTCTTAAGACCATTTTATTTCCATCCAGCAAAATTTTACTTAGCTTGAAACCTGCCATGTTACATGTATTTTTGCAGTTGTAAGGGCTTGAGGCTGCTGGTTAAATTAGTTAATTAAATTAAATACTGTTAACATCCCTAATTTCTGCCGTATTTAGGGTTTTTTTTTGCCATAATTTTTAATTTGACATTAAACAGGTGTGATAATAGGATTTACAGAATGGGTTGGTGGTGGTTATGATGTCATCAACACTTCTATTTTTGTCTCTGTTTCTAAAATTTGTTGTAAACAGCATTTATAATTATGTTGAGTGTAAATGATGATAACTGAACAACATTGTTTCTAGTTGCTGTATTCTTACATTTATATTTTCTCCACCATCCTTTAATAAGTTATAGTTTGTTGTCAGATGATGAAAAACAATGAGATACTCTACCCTGAGAAAAGAATTGGTGATGTTCCAGGTTGGTTTCTTGCACTTAAATGTTTGCTGATATAATGTTTGTTATATTGTTATTAAATGTTAGTGACTACTATGCATGCGCACCATGTGATTTTGACTCTTCTACAAGCTTATACTGGCTGTTGACTTGCTCTTGATGGCAGGAGTTAATGTTGGGCATCAGTTTTATTCACGGGCTGAAATGGTTGCTGTCGGTTTTCACAGTCACTGGCTGAATGGAATTGATTATATGGGGCAGTCCTACAAAGGGGTAACATATTTTCCCTGTGAATTGGGATATATCTGAAAAGGAATATAACTGGAAATTAATGTATATCTTTTTGATGTGTCGTTCTTTTCCGCTTTAGACTGAAGTAAAACAAGGGTGCTATAAAGTGTCTTTTAACTATATCCCATATTATTTTATTTGCAGGTTATTGGATATACACTTTTACATTTATTTGGATTTGTGGAACTATGTGTGATTCACTGTACAATATTATTTGCTGCTGTAACATTTCAACTAGACTTATATTGAATATTTGTAACTTAAGGATGGGATGAAGGTCTTCTAAATATGAAAATTCCTTTGAAGTAGATGTGTGTGTTTATCAGTTGCTTTTTGAGAATAAGTTGGTTCCTTTTTCTTTTTCATGTTGCTTTGGTACTCTGGTTTATTTTTTTTTAATAAGATAGTAACTTGGAGTATGTATGTACTTCTTCCATCCAAATTTATTACTTTGTAGGTAATGAGGCTAGGTTCAAGTTTAGGGAAGACAAGTGGACTCGGGAATATGCTCTTATTGATTTGTTTCCAAGGATTGATAAATTGCTAGTTACTGATGATACATTCGTTAGAGATTTGGTGATGACCCTCTTCGTGCTGTGGAGTTGGAATCTTAAATTGCATAGGAATCTTAATGAGAGAAACTATTTCTTATAAGTGGGTGATGTTTAGTGGTTCATTGAAGGGCATTTTGTTGTATGTGATGAAGGAGTGCACCAGTTTGATAGATGATATTCTTCACTTTGATCCCTTTAAAAGGATTTGAAGAGCAAGTTTCTAGTAAGTTGACAATTATAGAAAGATGAACATTGATGATATTTCTAATATTTAAACATAAGCGTTTAAGGTTGTATGTCAAGTGGTAATTTAAATGACCACTTAAAAGAAGAATATGAAGATAATTTTGTTCTTTCACTGGTGCATCATATGCAAGAGAGATGTTGAGAGCATTGGCAAAAACCTTTTTTGGAAGCACTTTATATTTGTATCTTCACTCAACCATTTTGAGGCTATTAATCTCAGTTTGGTGTGGCCTTACCCTTTTTATTCTATCTTAATTGAAAGTCTTTGGCTTTAGGGGAAGAGCAGTAGTCCAGTATCACCCGTGCAAGATAAATGTTGGAGCATTATTCAACAACCTTTTCTTGTCATTTGGGTGAAGAGAAAGTAGAGGGCTCTTTGAAGTTTATAAAGGAGGAGTTTCTTCAGTTTTCTGGGAAAAAAATCTAATTTTAGGCTTCTCTGTGGCCTTTTAGTTACTTCAAAGTTTTGAGCTATTTCATATTTCTTCATTCCCCATAATTTGTAAGTGGCAATCGCCATTTTTTTGTTTTAATTATTCTATCGTTTGGGAATTTGTTCTGTACTGGGGGTTCTGTTTTGCATTATTAGATACCAAGGCTAAAGTCATACCTGTTTGAGTTTTCCATCACTAGATTAATAGTCAAGCTAAATACTAGCATTCTTTTTTCCCAATTGTCACCTGATTCACTGTGTATATCTTTGATCCTTCAATAAAGTTTATTTTGGTTTGTATGGTAAGAAACGTTGTTCTGCATTGAGAAGTCAATTGTAAAAGATTGATAACTATCTAAAATTACCCTCCTCTTTAATTGTAAATTTCAGATGTTAATGTATCAAATTAACACAAAGATTTTGAATTTGTGATACACTTTTTGGTGACTTTTGAATGCTTTAATGGTTTGGTGATCTTTTTTCGTTCTTGTCCTTTGGCTTACATATATTTTATATAGTTCTTTTGTGCTCATTTTGGATCCGTTGGACAACTGGTCCCATTTTATATGGGCGATTCATTTCTTGTTTCTGTAAATCTTTTTATTGTATAAAAAACTTTTTCCCCTTTTTTCTTGGTGAAAAATGTGAATGCTTTGGATGTTCTGAAAAATTTGGGGTTTAACGAAGGATTATTATCTCGGGATACATGGAATCATAATGTGACATAATGTTTTACATCCTTTGTTTTGGCAGAAAGGATAATGATATACTTTGCCTCTCATATCTTTTTCTGTTGTCACTACTTTAATTTTCTGTCATTTTGGACACACTCTTGATTGTCAATTAGTATGTTCTTGTTTAATCTCTTTCAGTTTTAGTAATACTCCTATATTTTCTATGCTATCAATGTGGAAGTTTTCCTGGTCAAACTATATGAATAACTGGATGGAACCAAGGGAATTTTTCAGTTATATTTGTCCTTGTTTTAGTTGATATTGTAAAATTGTGCAAAAAAATTAAATTATGCTGTCTTTAGAGCAAACTGTGTGAAAATATTTATTAAGACGCTAAGCCTATTTTTGCCCATGAATTGCAGGAGTACGAAAATTATACATTCCCACTTGCAGTAGCCATAGTCTTGTCTGGCATGTATGAGGATGATTTAGATAATGCAGAGGATGTTGTGTATACTGGACAAGGAGGACATAATTTAACTGGTGATAAGCGTCAAATTCGAGACCAAGTGTTGGAACGTGGTAATTTGGCGCTAAAGGTTTGTTTTCTAAAGCTATGTTTTTTGGGATAAATTTTTCACATGCTTTCGTCATTGATTGATGTTGATTCATCCTATTCATCAATAGGAACTACAAGTATGTCATTTCATTTATTGCTAATATTTGGCGCCAAAGTGATTCTTTGCCTGAGATTCCCTCCAATAATATGACAAGGATTTTGCATTTTTTGTTGCAATTTGTGTTAGGAATCATTTCAAGTGTTGACATGTTATATCTTTTTATGCTTTGTTATAATGTGGATCTCCTATTTCCTTTTTTGGATGCAATAAGTTACTAGATTCGTATTACTTCCTACTACAAAAGCATCATATTACTTCCTAATATAAAAAAAAAGCTTACAAGTAACCAAAGCATGTAATAATATTTACTTTTAAAGTAATAATGCTTTGCTGTTGTTATCCTTTTCTTTGTAAAGGAAAAATACATTGATTTATCTTCTTGAGACTAGTTTCTTTGTTGGGACTCCTTTCATTTTGTTTATTTGGACATTCATATAAGGGAGTTGGTACTCATCATGCCTTGCTATTTTGAGCATGCCATTCATCACGTCTTTCTTTATTGAGAATGCTATGAGGTGTAACTGCAAATTATAGGAAATTATTAGTGGCAATGTTATGTTCACTCCATGTTGTATCCCATTTGTCCCATATTGGTTTCATTCAATCTTATCTGATCCAGGTGGAACTTACAGGGTACACAATACTCGCTATAAAGTCCTTATGGAATATGATTGGTAATATGGTTGTACTGTGAGGTTTTGTGTTATGACATCCAAATTAACATTAATTTTGCTTGCTTTTGGTTGCAGAACTGTGTGGACCAAAGTGTGCCTGTCAGAGTAATTCGTGGTCATGAATCTTCTAGTAGTTACACTGGCAAGGTGTACACATATGATGGCTTGTACCAGGTGTTTTATCAAAAGAAACATTTACTTTTTTTTCATTTGTTTGTTGTTGGAATTTTCATTTATGCATTGTTTGGCATATAATAATGAGATTTTGTTGAGGAATTGTTCAATACAAAGAATGTTGTGGAAAGAGATGCTAATGATAAAACTTTATGTACTTTTTTCTTTTGAAATGGTCAAGTGATTTATATTTTGAATTCAGAGATTGAAATTGTTCTCTCAATCTAATAATTTGCTTTTGACATCTGAATAACTAAAAAATTCTTATCTTTCTATTTTTTTCACAAGTTTTGTACCTTTCTTCTACATTTATAAGGAAGTTGGTAACCAAGACAAAACAAAGTTGAAATTATTAGTTTTGGATAAATCTGCATTGCTTTTATTTCCTTGTTTATCTTGCCAATTTGTTAGCTTAATCAGTGAAGCAGATAATCTTCATCTTTGTCGGCATGCTAAAGTTTGTATAATATTTTTGGCTAGCATTAAATTCTGTCACTGAACTCTTCTGCGTAATCTTTTTGGGATTAGCTGTGTTTTGACATTGTGTTAGAGTTTGTCCAACCTAGAAATCTTTTGTGATTTCTATTGATATATAAAATGATAGATTTGTGTTTGAATCAAAGACAAGTTTATGAAATTCAGCCTTCTCGTTTCTCCATAGAAAATAGCTGCGTGGGCTCATTTTAATGCTTCTAATGTGATTTTGGTTGGCAGCCTGAATCTAACTGTGATTTTAATTTTTCCATTTTAATATGACCAATTATCACAGTGCAAGGTTTTAATTTTACTGCACATACATGTGTTAGAATTATTTGATGTAGTTCATTAACCTTCTTTACTCTTTGCAGGTTGATCAGTACTGGGCAGAAAAGGGCATTTCTGGATTTACTGTTTTTAAGTACCGCCTGAGGCGGCTTGAAGGGCAGCCAATACTGACAACTAACCAGGTATGTATCTTTTCCTATATGTTTGTGGCAGCTATTTTTTTTTGTCTTTTTAACTTCTGGACGTTGTATTATGTCTACTTGGATTTGACATTTTATAAGTTGTATTATGTCTGCTTGGATTTGACATTTTATATTGTGGGTCTAAAATTGCTTTTGATACCTTTATATGATGACTTGCTTTGCATGATTGACTAGTAACCATCTTGATATTGATATTTAGATGTTTGCTCTCTGTAATGACAGGTTCGCTTCATTAATGGACGTGTACCTCAGTCTCTATCAGAAATACGTGGGTATGAAAGAATGTCTTCTTTTAGAATAGTGTCTAGCATTTTGAAAATTTGGAATGTTATTATATTCTATTGTTTCATTGGCAAAGGTTGCTGTGTGAGGACATTTCGAGGGGTCAAGAGAATTTTCCAATTCCAGCAACCAATTTGGTTGATGATCCACCTGTTGCACCCACAGGTAAGATAAACTACTGTAATCTAATAATACTGTTACTATTGTATCTAAGAATGTGCTGAATTGAGTGAAACATTTGGCATCATTTGATCGTTTTCTTATCTTTAGTCTCAACTTTTCAGGTGATTGTTCCACAATAAAGTATAACACAAATTAATTGCACAAGCATCTCTACTTATATATGAAGGAGGTGGCATTCGAACAAAAAAGTTGTTGAAATTTATGTCACATACCCTTCTTAAGGTTTTTATGATAAAATTAGCTCACATTGTCTATGAGAAAAAGGTTTGTGTTTCAACATGTAACCACTTACATGTGTTCTTTTTGGCTTAAGTTCTCTGAATATGCATTTAAAATTCACAATGCTGTTAGCAAATTTGGGATAGGTGTAATGGGAATTGAACTTGTTGTAGAAGGTGAAATAGGAATATGGGTGTCAATTTTAATGTGTCACAATAAGAATATGCTCATTGTCTTTGTAGAGAGTTCATTACTGGATAGAAATTGTTTGATTTTGCATCCTGTTGAAGTGCTCAGAGCACTTTATTGGAGCCTCTGAGTTTTGTCTTTTAGATTGCCCTCATAATTGTGCTGAGTAAGGTTCAAATTCTTAAGTTTTGAGATATGCCTATTAACAACATGAAGGGCTTGTCTGGTTTGCATTTGATTGATGAATTTCCAGAAACTAGGATACTGCATACAATATGAAAATCCAGGTTGTGTTGGCTGACTAACTACTACTCTTGAATTGTGTGGAATAGCTTTGAACACCACAATACTTCTTGATTAGGAATGTCTATCTTCTTCTTGGTTGAGTGTGTAGAAGTGCTTAGATTGCAGGTTTGTTGCTGGAGGTGGAGGTAACTGCAAAGGCATTTCGATGTCTAACTAAGAATTCAGTCCAGTAAGAAAACTACCACTGCTTTCTTGGGTTTTTGTGGGTATTTTTAGGTAAATCTTGATTGGTCGTTTTAACAGAATTCCATGGACTGCTTGCCATTAGATCAGATACAAACTTGTATGCTTAAACAGAACTGTCAATTTAAATTATGTTTCTTTCTTCATTCAGAGATGATCCAAGAAAGCTAACATTATTTGTTCAGTTGAAGTTATGCTTCAATCTACATTGAGGAGAAAGCATAATTTTGGTCAATCTACGCAATTTCCATGGGTTGATCCCTAAGTGTTCTGAGGATGATTTTCCCTTGGTATTTGGAGAACATATGTGGCGGTCTTTTGTTAGAAGGTTTATTTTAGCTCAGATAGTGGTATTTCTAGCATTTTTAACATCAGTGAAAGCATTGGCTATTAAATTAAAAGATCATTTGTGAAAGTTTAAAAGAATTGTGAAAATATACAGTCAAAAAAATAAAATCAGTTTTGATGACTTTTCAGATATAGTGCATCCAAAACTTTATTCTTAAGGCACTCTATTTGATTTTTTTTCTAGCATTCTTTGCATCCTTTGTTTTGAAAATAACGTATTGTGTTTGCATTAGAACTGTATGCCACCAAAGTGTTTGGTCTAGAAGTGAGTGGCTTAGGAAGTGGGGCTGCGAAAAATGAGAGCATATATGACCATGAGAGTTGAAAGAAGTATTGTAAGTTTGGAGCAGGAAGGTGGTGAAATGAGCTCATGGTTTATCTATCAAAGCTTTGATGACTTGATTTCTGATTGAGCCTCAAGTTTAAGCTAGACTTTTCCATGTTTGGTAAGCTTGAGTCAAAACCAAAGCATAAGAGGAAATGGGCTCATATATTTTTTTCACTTGATTAGAATAATATTTGTTCTTGTTGATTTGTTTGTGAAGTTCTCACCTCCAAAGGAGGACCATGAATCTTTTTTAATGTTTCCTTATTTTCCTGTTTAAATTTTAGTATTTAACATTTTATTTAATCATTGAACATTATTTTTTGTTTTGCAATTAAATTTCAGTAGCTATCATTGCTTTATTCTTGAACCTTTTCTCTTTTCCCTTTTTTTTTCTACCCTGGATTTGAAAGTTGCCATGATATTTTGGAATTCCATAGTCAAGCCTTTTCCATTTGGTGCTGAGTTATCAAGAATTGCAGGTTTCACATATTGCAATTCTATGCAAGCTGCGCAGAATGTAAAGCTCCCTACTAATGCCATTGGATGTGATTGCAAGGGAAATTGCATCAATTCTTGGGATTGTTCTTGCGCTAAGCGCAATGGTTCTGACTTTCCATATGTGCATCAAGATGGTGGCAGGTGAAATTTCCTATGCATGAAGGATTATAGTTGATTTTATGCATATGCCTTCTTACCTGGGACTACTTTTGTTGGGGTACTATCAGATTAATTGAGGCAAAGGATGTTGTATTTGAATGTGGTCCAAAATGTGGATGTGGGCCTGACTGCATCAACCGAACGTCTCAGAGAGGGTTGAAATATAGACTCGAGGTTGGCACTGTGACAAATGACCTACTGTTGCATTTTATCTTTCATGTAGAAATGCTTACTCCATTATATGTTTAGATATAATTGTCTTCTGGCAAATGCAACAGGTTTTCCGTACTCCAAAGAAAGGGTGGGCTGTTAGATCATGGGATTTTATACCTGCTGGGGCACCAGTCTGCGAATATATAGGATTACTCATGAGGACAGAAGATCTGGATAATGCCTGTGAGGATGAGAACAATTTTATTTTTGAAATTGATTGCTTGCAGACAATGAGGGGGATTGGTGGAAGAGAGGTACTGTTTCATTTTTATTTTATTATTTTATGGATTTTCTATTACTTTCATCATCAGGCAGTCAAGTAAATATCCTACTTGTGTCTTAAAATATATTCAGTTAAGAATTATGACTACTTAATGCCAAACTTTCTTCATAATGGCTGTGGACTTCATCTACTGGCTATGCAATACAATTATTCTTTTTCCGCTAAGCTAGTTTAATGGTTGCTGTACTATTTGATTATGGGTTACTTCAGCTGAGTGTGATTTTTTGGAAATGTTACATTTTCCTGTCCTTAGCTGGAACTTAGCTTGTCCTTTTGTCTAGAACTCATGTTACAGGACTTGACAGCCATGTTCAAGTAAATCATTATGCATGGTTATCTCCCATTATTTAACAATTTTGCCGTCTTGCTGTTCTGCACAGCTTTCTCATTATTTTTAGAGTTCTGTCACAGCATAAAATGGTCATATGTTGTAACATAAGAATACTTGTAATCATGTAGGTGTGAGCCAGGGTTATAGAAAAAACTCCATTTTTTCATTGTAATTTTGTGATTCTTGAGTGACTCATTTCAGCTTGGTGAAAGGATTGTAAATATTCCATGCAAATATTTCTAATATATAGTTGTAATATTGGGTTCAAAGGCCAATGTTGATGTTTGTCCTGTTGATTCTCGATTGTCCTTGATTTTTTGACTATGGCAATGACTCTTATGCAGTGTATTTTCACTTGCAGAGTTATGTATGAAGCAGTAAATTGAAAATGATAGCGGAATACCAATAATTTTGTTAACTAGCATTTGTGCTTGTAAAAATATTTCTTTGTAGTTGATATGATTTATCACTAACTTGATTCACTTGTCATTTCATTTCATTTTCATAGGTTTTTCTTGGTGGTCATTTCAAGGTACAAAGGATAAATATTTCTTTTGATTTGTTTCTATTGCAGAGGCGATTTCGTGATGTATCTGTACCAACAATTTATAACGGGGATAAACCTGATGATCAGAGAATTGAAATTTCACCGGACTTCTGCATTGATGCTGGTTCCATTGGAAATGTCTCAAGGTTTATCAATCATAGTTGCGAGCCTAATCTCTTTGTCCAATGTGTTTTGAGCCCACACCACGATATCAAGCTTGCTCGAGTGGTGCTGTTTGCAGCTGACAACATACCTCCTTTGCAGGTTATTCAATGTTCCCTTTTCTCCCCATTATCTTCTGTTTGATATGAACATACACAATCTCTAGTGTTTTGTTCATCATCACTTAAATGCTTCAACTTTGTAGGTAAATACCTAGTGATAGTAATTGAACTTTAATAAGCTCCCTCATACAATAATTGGATTTAAGGCTACCACCTCTTGTCACACGAAAGGCACGAAGATTGAATGCAAAATTTAAATGTTTAAAGTTGCCATCAGAGCTTTTTTTTACACAACTGCCAAAGTAGAATTTACTAGAGAGTTGCCATCCTCCTATATTCATTTAATGCTCTTCCATTCCATGGCCTATGTTTATTACTGTCTTAGAAAAGCAAGATGGATTTGACTTACAGAATTTATACTAAAATTTTCTCTATTTTGTTTCAACCCTATTTTGATTTCAATAAACAGTGAATCATTCCTTTTTGTTATTTGGCCTATTAATAGGCTTATACTTGTGTTCTATTTGGACTTCCTTAAGCTGCTATATGGGACTACATTTTTGCAACTTACTATTGCTCGCCCTTGCTGATGCTGTAGGAGCTTACTTATGACTATGGTTATGCTCTAGATAGTGTCCATGGTCCTGATGGTAATGTAAAACAGATGGTATGCTATTGCGGTGCAGAAGGTTGTAGAGGTCGTTTATTCTAGAGGTTGCATATTGACAATGTACTACAATTGCAATGTTCGTTCGTTGTTGTAGTTTGCTCGTTTACTATAATCAACATTAGCACCACTCACAAGTCTTGAGCACCCATGACTGCGGTCACTGGTGCTTCAGTCTGTTGTTAATTATACAGTGATGATGCTGTAGCTCAAAAGAAACGATGACAAAAACTGAAAGACAATTGTAATATCAACATTCTGCTGAAAATCTTCATTATCATTGGAAGTATCTGGTTGAAAGATGTAATGCCATTGCTGCACTGTTAATTTATATGCATCTAGAATCATTTGGAATTAAAATAATCTATTGTTATCTCAATTTTTCTTGTTAAAGCATCATCCAATAGGAAAAATGGAAATTCTTGGAGCTAAACTAATTCAATTTCTTCGTTGCTCTTCATAGGAAGCTAAGGCGATTTCATTCACTTTCCTTGATTTAATCAAAAGGGAATGAGTAACACATGTAGCTCAATGCAATCAGAATTTATAATAGGCGAAGGCGAAAGCAGTTTTATAATCTATTCCCACACAGTCAGCAAACTGTACACCTAAAATAACTTCAATGATTCCTGACTACAAATTTCAGGGATTCAGAGGATACTCAAATAGAATCCTCAATATCAGACTTGTCTCTCATCCTATACTGGCCTCCTGATCTCTGTGAGCCACTTATGTTAGCGGCAGCAGTAGCTGCTTCTGGTTCATCTTCCTCCATGGCACATACTTCATCAGTATTTTCATCCCCAGCTGCAATGCTAATTAGCAAGCCTTTCCTGCGCACAGAATCCCTGCTGGTATAGTCCAGATTTTTCTTTGATTTGGCATCATTTTCTGCCATTGTAGCATCATCTGTTTTTCTTCTGGCTATAAAGGTAACTGTTTTTGGGAGATCAGAGGTATTATCCTCTGGCTGCGATTCTGTGGCTTTTGATTTCTTTAACATATTCAGGAAGTCCATATAGGCTTGCTTATTAGATCATCATCCATGTCACCTCAATCCAAAGTCTAACAAGTATACATTCCTCGTGTAATCTGGAAATCCAGAAGGAAATGCGTCATTAGCGGCCATAGCTTCATCCTCTTCAGATTTTTCATCCCCAACCTTCTCATGCTCCGAATTGTCTTTACATTCAGAATCAAACTGCACACGCTTTTGTGGACTTGAATCCAACTGCACATCTCCCCAGTTCGGAATTGGTTTCAGGGTAGCATCCCCGCATCTGGTAATGTGAGCATTCATATCAGAAGGAGCATCTTTCTCAGAGACTCATAAGAAGTTAATTTTCTTAGCAGATTCTGCATCTTCTTTGAGTCGAATTGTAGCAGCCATGTGATTAGCTCGTGGATCCCTTGCTGCTTCATTAAATGCGTTTGGAAGCTCATTGAAAGAATCTGCATCTGTCTCGTAATCATTTATATCCTTCATATATGAGCGATCTTCAGCCTCTTCCTTGCCAACAGCCACTTTGTCATACTGATCTTCCTCCTCCTGCAGAAAATCTCCAGTTAAAAATGAATATCAGTGTCCCCAAAAACTTCTGACAAATTTGCATCCCCACTTCCCCCATCAACTTTGCATCTTCTAGCTCCTTGGTTCATCTTAAAACTCAAAATATATCTAACTCATACTCGGAACAGAAAGAACAACGTCCTACATGACGCAAATCAAACCGTCAATGCATATTAGTAAGAGTTTCAGCTCCAGAGACAAGGAGGAAACCCATTCATTATAACCCAAGTCACTAATGAATACCACTCTGCAGATATCCCCAGCAGTGTCTTGTAAGGGAAAAAGATTCAGTAAAATCCCAAACACTTCTACTTAATTGTAGCTTCATAATCAATTGCAACTAATTGCAGAACATGAACGCAAAAGAAAGATAATCGAATGCACTCCACGATTGAGTAACACGGTCAGGAATATGATTTGCATTGTCATACGGTCAAATGATTAAACAAGTTCGGCTTATGTCGCCACAATCAATAAATGAACGCGCAGAACATAAAGAGAAATTACACTTACTTCGTTATCAAGCGTACAATCCAAACCAATGTTAGACTTAATCTCCCATTCTTCATCATTATACTCATCTCCCCTAGCAGACTGGCTCGAAGAACCACGCCAGTCACGAGCCTGCGGTTCTTTGTTATCTAAATCATCGTCCATGTCCAGAATATCCTTCTCCATCTCTTCAAAGAACCGGCCGTCTGGTTTCTTCTCTCGAAAGTTCGCGAAGAAAGCGTTCGGTCCGGCTTCGGGCTCTGGCTCGTCCTTTTCCCTGTTCCATTCCTGCCTTTCGATCTCATCATCCGCGAGGGACCACAGTGAGCTTAGATTTTGAGTTGCTGACGACGAAAGAGAGCCGAAGATTCTGTCGACTCGGACTGTGAAACTATCTTCCATTTTCGTTGCCCGTGGAGTCTGGATTAGGGGACTATATTTGCGATTGGAATAGAGATAGTCTCATCGCCAAACATTTTGTATTGGGCTTTTGAGCCGGTTGAGTTAACAGGCTTGCAACTGCGCCGTTATGCGCGCGTTATAGCAGGATGTTATTTCTATGCCCCATCTTGAAGATATTTTTTTTTAGATACGACGATTGAAGGGCATACAATTCCATTTTCATGATATTATTTTGGATACGATGATTAAAGTGCATACAATTTTAAAATGAAATAAATCCAAAGACAGCGAGTGATATATAATCCAAGTCATATACATATCTTATTCGAGCACTGAATAAGGTAATGTTTTTCATATCCTAGTCACTGATCGAAGTGGATATGAACCGGATTCAAAATCAGAAGAACCCAAAACCCAGAAGTTGACTACACTCCCTGCAGCCTCTCAAGGCAGCTGTTAAGCTTCAGTTATGCGAAGCCCATTTCCTTGATGAATCATCATTGCTAGGCTAGATTCCCTCCATCTTGTTCTTCAACTGAAACGACCGGCTGATTGTGAATTGTTGTTTCTGGAAATTTGATTCCTTGTTTCAAGTAGAAGATAACGCTCCAAGCGCTATTGTTGTACTATGTTGTCATTTTTATTACAATGTTTTCGCGTTTGGAATCCAAGTACAAGGTTTACAACACTTCACATGGCGTAGTTCCTGGGAAACTCAATGTTCATTTGGTTGCTCATACACATGGTGATGTGGGTTGGTTAAAGACAGTTGATCAGTACTACGTCGGTTCTAACAATTCTATTCAGGTTGTTCCCTCCCTCTCTATTTTTTTTCTTTATTTTCTACTTTTCGTGAATACGCTTGTAAGTTTTCAAGAATTTGATTGTGTAAATGTTATGTTTGTTGTTTTGAATGCGTAGGGAGCTTGTGTGCAAAATATACTGGATTCTGTAATTCCTGCATTGTTGACAGACAAGAATCGTAAATTTATTTATGTGGAACAGGTTTGTAAATTTCTCTGTTTCTGATTTTGTGACAATAGTTGTTTTGGTTATCGTTGGTTGTTGTGAAAATGGAGTAAAGGAGAAGTGAAGGGAATGAACATGTTGCATCTTTAGTCTAGTTTCTACCATTTCAATGCTGTAAAATGGAATAATGTTACGTTGACTCTGATTCTGAAGGGCTTGTTACATAATAAATGATTTAACTTAATAAGTAGAATTACAATTTCCTTCAGCTTCAGATTGGTCTTTGTTAGTGCCTTGTGAGTTGTGGCCAATCAGAGCATTAGGGTTTTGCTTGTGTATAACAAGAAGATTGACACGGGCAGTGAGCCAATCACCTGCAATTAATTTAGGAGGATTAGGTAGATTAATGTAGGGATGTTGAAGTAATTTTTTGTTTATCCTTTACATGAAATTGTTTTGATGACTATTGGTTGTCATGCATCACACCTAAGTTTTGAATATCACAGTTTGTGGCCACAACATTATTGTGCCTCAATATTTCGAGGATCATGTCATTGTCAAGTGTTTCTCTTGTCTTTAGAAAGTGTAAATAGTACAGGTACTTCCTACTTCAGAACAATGATACTCTGGTGCCGCACCTCGTCATATATAGATGTATTACCTAGTTGTTTAGTTAATGTCATTTGGTGTCTGTGGCACAAATGTTTCTGACTATCTGCTATATGATGCCACTTGTTGTCACACACACACTGTCTATTGTTTTGAATTTGTATAATGCACAGAGGCTTGGCAATGCAGGCATTTTTCCAGTATTGTGGGAAGAACAGAGTGAGGCTATGCAGTGGGTAGTTAAAAAGCTAGTGAGCTCTGGTCAACTGGAGTTTATGTAAGACAACAAACATTTAAACCATTGACCTTTTTAACAATATTCTTGTTGATAGTTTCTTTTCTGTAGATAAACATGAGGTATGTGATTTCAGATCATTTTTCATTTTTGTCTGAGTTGATTGAATTAGATATGTACAAACTGTTGTGTTTCCTTTTGTTCCATATTTGAAAATTTAGTTGTTGATATCTCTCACCCACTTCTCTTTCTATGTGGTTGTTACAGAAATGGTGGAATGTGCACGCATGACGAGGCAGTGACCCATTACATTGACATGATTGATCAGACAACTCTTGGGCATCAGTTTATTAAAAATGAGTTTGGTCTAACTCCAAGAATTGGTTGGCAAATTGACCCTTTTGGACATTCTGCTGTGCAAGCTTGCTTGTTGGGAGCTGAAGTAAGCTGATCTATATCTTCTAACTCACGAAGAAATCTCTTAATCCAAGTGTTTTTCTTTTTCTCCTGCAATACAAGTGGATAATGTATAGAAATAATTAATCTTGGTGTACGTTGGATTTGACTCACTTTTCTTTGGCCGGATTGATTACCATGACAGGAATCAGCGTAAAGATGAGAAAAGTCTTGAAGTTGTCTGGCAGGGTTCTAGAAGTCTTGGTTCATCTGCACCGGTAAGCAACATGGTTCTGGTTTAGTTTCATTCAGAATTTATGCAGCAGGATTGGTGATTGAAATTGTTTTAGCTGTGTCATGGCTCTGTTTATTATCCTATGATGTTGAAGATTTTTGCTGGTGCATTCCCTGAAAACTATGAACCGCCTTCTGGTGGGTTCTACTTTGAAGTCAATGATGATTCTCCTGTTATTCAGGTAATATTTGTTAAAATGAGATTTTTTTTTCTTTTAAAATCAGTCTCTTAAATACTCACTTCTCTATGCTAATTATTATTTTTCCTGATTCATTCAAGGATAATATCAATTTGTTTGATTACAATGTTCAAGACCGAGTTAATGACTTTGTTGCTGCTGCAATTTCACAGGCAAATGGGATGGGTATTGGCAACTTCATTTAAAGATTTTTCCTCTGGTTACCTAATGAGTCTCTGCTTTTGGTTTCTGATTTCACCTTGGCAATCTCTTTTGGGGTCTAAGCTTTTGCTTCTAGTGAATTTGTTCTTTGTAAGGAGGTCCCTTGACTTCAATTAGATATTCTTTCTCTCCCCTTCATTTTAGTATATGGATTTTAAAGCATAGACTACAACATCTTCTGTTGTTTGTTGTTATAGAACTTTTTCCTTCTTTAGATGGCTAAGAATACTGTAGAAATTCCTTCTGGAACCATTTTGAGAAGTCACAATGATTATTTTTCTAAATGCTAAAAATAGCTTTGACCTCATTTATGAAGGTATCTTGTTGTGAAGTGACTTGCCCTCAGACATTATATTGGTGCTTTAGGTTTCTAGGAGGATCAAAAAATCTGCTCGTATTCAACTTTCTGTGTGGGAGATAAAGACACTTTTTATACAGTGTGTCTGCCATGGAATCGCATTAGTTCACTTTGAAAGCATATTTTATTCACGATGACCTCTATATGTTAATGCTAACAGTGATTGTTTTATGAGGCTAACATAACTCAAACAAATCATATAATGTGGACAATGGGAACAGATTTTAAGTATCAGTATGCGCACACATGGTTTCGATAAATGGACAAATTCATTCATTATGTGAACATGGTAAGTTGTCTGACAAAGGGATATGGGTAATTGCCTCATTGAAATGCTTCGTGTAGTGCTTTTCACCTTCAATAAACATGGCAGTGTTGTGAATATACCAGCAAACCGAATTTTGGCTGATACAGTATCAGCTGCCTATCTATAAGCATTAATGTAATTTAGGATTTAGTTTTATAACTGTATTATATTTGGTATTTTATGAGTTCCATTTGCTTCGGAAGGCTAGTCTGTTTTCAGCATTTGAGTTCAAGTGTTTAATGTCCCACAAACTCGTTTATGTACTTCAAAGTACTCACTTTTAAATGATGTTTATAAGCTTAAGTCGTTATAAGCAAATCTTCTGATAATTGTGGTATTTCAAATAGCTTTATATTTTTCTTTAACATAGAATGAATGAAAATAAACCTGGACATTCATTTTCCTTGTCAGTGTCTCTTTCTTCACCATAAGTCTGGTCTAATTTTGAGGTGACTGAAATGAAGAATATGCTGCCCTGTGATCTGACATCGATTCTCTCATATTATTGTTTAGATGCTATTTACCCTATATTTTTTGTTTGAATATTTGTAGGATGGACGTGTGAATGCTCTCTACTCTACCCCATCCATTTATACAGATGCAAAACATGCTTCAAATGAATCCTGGCCATTAAAGACTGATGACTTCTTCCCGTGAGCTTATTATACAATATTATAATCTGTTTGCAACTTTTTTCATCACCTGAACCTCCTCTTAGAATTTGAAGTACATCAGTTACGCAGACCGTGCAAATGCTTACTGGACAGGATATTTCAGTAGTAGGCCAGCCTTGAAACGCTATGTCAGAGTGATGAGCTATTTGGTACTGTTTGAGGGTTTAAGTTTCGTGGTCTGACAACAGTCTTAGGGTAAATACTTATATAATTCTAATGCATAATCAGGCAGCAAGGCAACTAGAGTTTTACTAAGGTAGGAGTAAGACATGGCCTAATACAGACTCATTAGCCAATGCTGTAGCAATTGCTCAGCATCATGATGCAGTTACAGGTACTGAGAAGCAGCATGTGGCTGATGATTATGCAAAACGACTATCAATAGGCTACAGCGAGGTAGATTTGGTTGTCTTGCGCTTTTCCTGTGAATTTCCTACTTCTACTGTAGCTAAAGATTCCATCCACTCATCTCTTGTCCTTTGCAGGCTGAAGAGTTAGTTGCAGCATCACTTGCTTGCTTGGTTGGGTCTTCGTCACATGATGGGTGTGGGAGGCCAACTACAATGTTTCGACAGGTAAAAAATTGTGTCCCTTAAGCTTGTTAGCTATTTCATTTATTGAGTAGGATGCATCTTAGAGGCTTCTATCAAGGCTCTGTTTGTATATTACAAAAGTTGAGCAAAAGGGAAGAATTCTGTAATTACCTTTTTGATAACAAAAAAAGGAACTTTTGTTAATAGATATGAGGATTTACAAAAAGTGAATAATCTGACCACGGATTCTAGGATAACCTGGACAATACAAACATGCTTTGAACATCTCCAAAACAGAACTATCAAAACAAAGTTGCCTCTCTCGTGGTCTTGTACTACTCTGTAGATCCATTTGAAGGTTATCTTTGCATTGTGTCTTTCGTTTTCTTATACTTTTGTTTCAAAATTTTGCAGATATCTTTGTTATAAATTCTAGGTTTTGATTATGACACTATCTGTGATGCTTTCTATAGTATACTCCCTTCTTTTCTTCTTATACTTATTCTTCCTAAATTTTACGTGTATTACACATAGACATATATTAAATATGTTGTTATGGATCATGCATCTTCAATTTTTATGTGATTGGTTATATGAAAACTGGGGTTTGTAAAGGAGTTAAACTGCTGAAAGGAAAATATTATTTTAATAGTGTACGGGGTTAAGGTAGACCTGACTTCTAAAATCTGATTCATATAGCTTTTCTAAGATACATGTGTCAACTCTAAGAAAGAGATCATCAATTTTAATAATGGGGCAAGGTCATCTACATATGTATCAGTTCGTTTGTTATGCAACTTTCCTTCTACTTCAAAATATATGCTTATATGTTGAATTCTCTATTTAGATTGTTGTGATATATAATTCTCTTGGATGGAAGAGAGAGGATGCAATTCAAATTCCGGTGAGTTTTTCGGAAAACTACTTCACAAATTGAATCCCAAGTCAACAATCCGCCAGTATATTGTTAGAACATGTCATTATAGTTATTTCCCTGCTAATGATTCAAGTGTTTGGACGGCTCATTCTATTTGTGTCAGATGTCCCATCAAAAAGCATATAAACATCTCAACGATTGAGACCAGGTTACCTGTTAGCCAAGCATTCTTTTGGTCTAGGAAATCAACAGTTACCCAGGAAAATAATAGCATGTTCTTAGGTTTTGATTTGTGTTTTTCCTTGTTCAATTAATGAATAAATTAAAGTTTGAAAGAGTCTTATCTTGCCAAGACTCCTAAAATCCTTGGCAAATTTCTCACTGGCATGGTCCATTATTTTCACGAAACCTTTCTATTTGTGGTGATTACAACCTTTGTCAATTATAAACTGTGGACACATAAATCCTAAAAGCCATATGTGTCTATTCTGTGCTTTTGGAGTATGTTCGAGCATGTGTTCTTGAGCATAAATTTGGTTAGAATTTGCCTTTACTATAGTAAGCATAATATTTTTATTCTGTGCTTTTGGAATATGTTTGAGCATGTGATCATGTGTATGAATTTGGAAAGGTCCCCTCTACAACAGTAAGCACAATTTTTTTATTGACAGGTGGGTAGGGCCTTTTTCATGGGTAAGTTGAAGATTTTCTTGTTTAAGGTGGCTTTTACACACACACACATTTAACTGCTTACAATATCTAAATTATGTAGGTTGCTGATGAAGATGTTACTGTTTTCAATTCTGGTGGAAATATAATTGAATCACAACTAATTCCTCAAGCTGATGCCTTCATTAGCCTAAGGGACTACTATGTTAGGGCATACTTGGGCTCAACACCAATGGCGACCCCTAAGTATTGGTTGGCATTCACAGTCTCTGTACCTCCTCTTGGTTTCAGCACTTATACCATATCAAGTGTCAAAAGGACAGGTAACCAGACTGAGTTGCCATATTTTATGCAACTAATATGGCATTCACAGACAAACTTTTTTCCAATTCTTCCTTTCTTTTTTCTCACTTAAACTTACAGGTGCTTGTTCAAAGAAATCATCCATTCAAACATTTGAAAGTAGTGAGAAATCTACTGTTGAAGTTGGTCAAGGGGATTTGAAGCTTATTTTCTCCTCAGATCATAGCAAGCCTACTGATTATATCAATAGCAGAAGCTTGGTCAGTAACATACCTGATGATTGCAGAATTACTTTTTTCCTTGATGCTTAGATCTCCCAGCCCCGGGTGCATCCACCCTTTCTCAAATTGGGGAAAAACAAGCAATATGAATTTGTGTGGCTAATTTATTATGCATAAACTCTTGAAGGTTGACGAATTGGTTGAGCAGTCATACTGTTTTTACCCTGGATATAATGGAACTAATGATAAAGCTCCTCAGGTAGACATGTTCATTACAAGTTCTTGTGTTGCTAAATTTTTTTTGTCTGTCTTCTATGTTTCTTGAAGTTGAATGACTTAAATTTGAAAGTGATTATTAAGATATCTTAAGCTGCTTGTACTCTATTCAGAATGCTGGGGCATACATTTTCCGTCCTAATGGCACACATCTCATAAAGTCCAAAGGACAGGTGTGAAAGGCATCACAAAATCACATATCTCATTTTTAACTCCTAATCATTGTGATTACCAATTAGAAGATGTTGCTACAATTTTCAGGTTCCCTTGACTGTTATGCGTGGGCCAGTATTAGACGAAGTGCACCAAAAGATCAATGATTGGATATATCAGGTACCTTATTTATCATGAGGTTGCTGTCTTTCTGTTATATTTGTTATCATAAAGTTTTCATTCTGTTTCAGCAACAGAATAATCTTAATTGCATTATCTTGAACATGAGTAGGAAATGAGTTGGAAATGACAGCGTAGGCCACTTTTCCTCTCAAACTTGAAACAAGTATTTGATGATAAGCTGAACTACTTGGCAGAATAATTTAAATATTTTCAATGTGAACATAAGCTCAAAGGTGGAGCATTTTATTTGATCTTCAATAACCTGCTCTTCTATTGCCATTCAGTTAACATGTTTTTCAATAACTAGATGTGTCACTCAAGCAAAATTCAGGGAACTCTGCAGGATGTCATTGGATTTTAGAAACTATAACAGTGTTTTTCAATTCCCTTCTTGTTTAGATATGCAGTCATAGGAACCTTCATTGTTTTTAGTAAGCTCACTGACTCCCCCAAGAATGTCTGGTGCTTGACTACTCTTTTGCTTAAGACTTGTAATATGTGATTGTACTAAGAAAATGTGAAGCTACGTTCTTATATCATTATCATTATCATTTATGTCTCTTTTCTTTTTTCTATTGAAATTTCTGGGGACAATTGTGATAAAGTAAAAGAGAGGTGGACATTTCGTAAAGGATCTGTATGGGGGTCATTTTGACAGTGTTATGGAGTCATACAAATAAGGGTCAAAGTCTTTTGTTTTTTCTAGAGATGCAATATTTCTTGTTTTACTTAATCTTGTGTTGAATGTGCTCACAGGTTATCAGATTATACAAGTGGAAAGAGCATGTTGAAGTCGAATTTATCGTAAGTTTACTTGATGGCTGCTTCAACTTTGTATCTATTTAAATAGTTTTTTCCTTTTAGTGACAGCAATTTCAACTTCTTTATCTTCTTCTGTGGGTTTGAGTTTGGTTGATCTGACTGCAGTTTTCTTCCAGAACTTATACACATGCTTTCAATTTTGATCTCTGCATTGATAGTAATTACCATTCCAGGTTGGTCCTATACCTATTGATGATGGACTCGGTAAGGAAGTTGTGGCCCATATCACAACTACATTGGAAAACAATAGAACATTCTACACAGATTCTAATGGACGTGATTTTATCAAAAGGGTATGGTGCTTAATGCTATGTTGATGCTGAGAATGATCATTAAATTTAAAATTTTAGTCAGCCTTAGCACGATCTTCACTTTACTTGATATATGTGTCAAACTTCTTCATAGGAAGGGCGAAAACAAGTTACTTTTTGTTGTTAGGTTGCATGAAAGCATTGTTTCTTCATGTTGCTTTTTGTTTCCTATTGTTCTGAGCTTGCTATGAACTCAAGATACATTGCTTTCACAGATTCGTGATTATAGAGCAGACTGGGACCTGGAAGTGACTGAACCAGTTGCTGGAAATTATTACCCGGTATGGTCCTCTGAAAGTACCAACTTATTTCTTTAACAAGCCAGGTGAAATGAGTGCAAGGGAAAGAAACTCAATAGTTTAGTTGATAATGATTTTTTTGAATGGGTGAGGGTTTATAATTTTATTGTTGGTGGTCCTTTTGGTCATTGCATTTGCTCTTGCTTTCTATGAGGGATTAAGCCATTCGTTGTTGTGATTAGAAAGTCATGTAAATTACACAAGTCATTAGCTGTTTAAATTTTAGTTTGTGACTATTAGCCATTTTTTAATTTCACAAGTCATGTCAATATTCCATTCAGATAAATCTTGGAATTTACATGCAAGATGACGGAAAAGAATTCTCAGTTCTGGTAGATCGGGCTCTTGGAGGATCTAGCATAGTGGATGGAGAAGTAGAGTTGATGCTTCATAGGTATTTTGCACTTCTCTTTTCTTCAACTAGTCATGATCAACACACAAACTATGTCAAAAAATGTCACATCATAACTAATGGGGTGATGGAGATGGAAACACCATATTTGTAGTTTTTATTTTATCATAGCATGAATATTCAAGTTTGTAGTTAATGGGATGAATGTAACTGCCATTCAAGGCAACATGCAAGGGTTGTGTGTTTTGGTGGTATGACTGAAGCACAAATGGGTATTATGACATTGATCTCTTTGTGTGCACAATCATTATCACAACCCCAACTGAAATTCCTCTTTTCCTATAGGAGACTGCTGCTTGATGATTCCCGGGGTGTTGCAGAGGCTCTAAATGAAACTGTCTGCGTGCTTGATAATTGTAATGGACTGACGGTAAGTGTATGGTACCCATTTTGGATTCCATGAGTGGAATTTTGAAATTTACAATTTTCCTCCACAACAAATTTGGATTCTTTGATAATTTTAATGGACTGACGGTAAGTGTATGGTACCCATTTTGGATTCCATGAGTGGAATTTTGAAATTTACAATTTTCCTCCACAACAAATTTGGATTCTTTGACCAATACCCTCATCTGTTATTAAATTTGGACAATACTTGTTCTTTCTCATAAAATATGTTTAGCAAATGCCGTGATTAGGTTCATCTCATCCCTTACATTGACGCCAAATTAAAGCCTCAAGGTTGAGAATTTCTAGTACAAAGAAATTAATAATACTGTGGTGATTTTTTTATTGTGGTTTAATTATAGCTTTTAATCCAAGAGCTAGTAGCTCAGATCGTAAGCATAGAATTTTGCAATTGTTGTCTTTGAAGATCTTCAAGTCCTCTGTATATTGAAAAACATGAATTATTTTGTAAAATTTTTAGCATCTAATCCTAACTTCAACTTTTGCAGATCCAAGGAAAGTATTATTTCAGAATTGACCCGGTACAAGACCAGAGGAAACTGAAACGGCAATTATTTGGATTGGCTTTTTTGGGATTTACTTTTTAGATAAGGATCGGCGCTAGAAATTATTTGGAAGAGAACCAAAAACAGCAACATATAAATTAATTTTCAGTCTTGTGAATTGGTCTCTCAGTGTTTATTTCTTCTTGCAGGATGGAGATAACTGGAGGAATTCTCATGTATTGACTTTCTCAGGGATTGATTCCTCCTACAGTTTACCCGATAATGTTGCTATCATAACTCTCCAGGTACTAGGGGCTTTTGTTATTGGAAAAGACAATATTGTCTTTTTTTTTAATTATTTTGGCAAAATTGAGATTAAAATCCATCTTTCCAGTTTTCAGTACATAGATTGCTGGCCCTCCAGCGGCAATGTTTTCTGAGTAATGACTTGCTAGCTGCTGTAAGTTTGTTTTCCTTTCACTAATTAGATTTCTCTCCTCTGTGGGCAGGAGCTTGATGATGGAAAAGTTCTCCTTCGGTTAGCACATTTATATGAGGTTTTAGTTTTCGTATTTACCCTACTCAAATATCTGGCAGCACACCTTAGTTATATCTTGAATGCCTCGTTGATTTTTACTTGGTGTATGACTGTGCCTTGGCGTCTTCGTACTTAAAGCCAGGAAACTGTCATTTAAACTACATGTGTCGTCTGTATGGAAGCATTGTTGGGCGTACTATCGCTATTAGCCTCCATCAATCTGAGTTCGTTATTTTCAACTGTTTTGCTTCAAATTGTAATTGTTTACTCTTTGGATTCTCGAAATTGTGATAGATTGGCGAGGACAAGGATCTTTCTGCAATGACAAATGTTGAACTGAAAAAGATATTCCCAGGCAAAAAGGTAAAAGCAATATGTTCCAGACACTGGCGAACGTTCGTTCTCTTTTCTCGTTTAACATTCTGCCTTCACGTTCCCTTCAGATTGGCAAGGTGACAGAGATGAGTTCATCAGCTAATCAAGAAAGGACAGAAATGTTAAACAAGAGACTTGTCTGGACAGTAGAAGGCTCTTCCACTTCAAGGGAAGAACCCCCCAAATTGCCGCCGAGGGGCAAACCTGTTGATCCTAAAAAACTGATCGTGGAACTTGCTCCAACGGCACCTTCATCATCGACTTCGATCAAGCGTCAGACCGTTTGATGCTTAACGGCTGCAAATGGTGCACGAAGCCCATCTAATTCCAGGCGTTGGGTTCTTTGTTATCCACAGAACTTGGTATCTGCTATCTGTAGAATGCCCTTAGGAATTGTTATTCAAAAATTACTTTTTTTTTCATTAATTAATTTGAGAAAAAAAAATCTCTCTTAATTTTTTAATTTAAATAATTACTAATATATATTACAATTAATAAGAAAAAATAATTTTTAAAATTTATTAATATATATTAAAAAATATAATATTAATTTATAAATTTTATTAAAATATAATTTAAATTATTTATTATTAATTATATTATGTATTATAATTTTGTCAAAAATTACAAAAAAGTATATTATTAAATTATTTATAAAATAAATTTTTATATAATGATATTAATTAATTAATGATGTATTATATTAGACAATAAGTAACTTAAATAAGGGGGCGGTTGTTTCTCTAATTTTAATTATATATTTAGTTGTTAAAGTAATAAATTATAATACAGACGAAATTATTATAGTACGGTGTATTCTTGGTTATAAAATCATAACTGGGGTGTGACGTGGCAACAGATGTTCGGTGGCGCCAGGAAATAACGGGGGTGATTGTATTGTATTGAATAATCGAAGCTGGTTCTGGAGCAGCCAAACGCGAAGAAACACAAAGTAACTTTTTGCAAAATTTCATGTCCATCTTGCCTTCAGAAGCACAAATCCAAGGAGATTCTTCGTCTGTTTCCGACTCTCTAAACCCTAATTTCAATCATGGCAAACTCCAACATCACTCTCCATCCGCTCCCAATCAAATTCCCGGTCAGTTTTTGACTCTTTAGGGATTATTTTTTTTTCCCTCTTTTGTTGGGCTAACGGATAAGGAATTTGAATATCGATATTTATTAGTTTGGACTCTTCCCGTATTGATACGTACTTTCTATGTTGAACTTGGATTTTTCGTAATGTGTAAAAGTGTTGCTTTCTAGTTTGGATTGGATTATCAAGATGCATTCTTTGCTTGGGACTTTATTTTCGGTTGATTTCTTTTGTTTTTGTGGTTCCGTTTTTCTGCTTGATGATTGCTCTTTTAACCGTGGGAAGCTTTTTTATTTTTAATGGCTTGCTGTGCTTATGTTCCAGGCTCGTTGGCTTCAATTGCCCGAGATTCAGGTGGAACCTCCAAAGAGGTAAATTTAGATGTTATGTTTAATGTTAGTCACTGCTCTTTTAAATACATGACATCTTTGTTTCAGAAAAGGTTATTGTGAAATGTGAACAAAATTACACGCACGGCTACTATCTTTTTCTGTAACTGGGAAAAAATAGCATAATTGATACTATTCTTTGACATTTGTATTTTGCCTTTTCCTTTTCCTGTTTAGGTGAGTGAATTAGGGACACCAAATGATAAGAAAAGTTTTTCTCATCAAAGCGGTGAGAGAGAACCCCGGAGTCACTCCAGAAGTCAAGGTGTTGGATCTGCCCAGTCTAAGGGGAAAATTTTGGGACGCGGTTTTTCTCTTGTAAGTCAACAGAGTTCTGGGTCTACAAATTCTCCGGGAAACATGGCACATTCAGCGGGAAGAAGAACCCAGATGGTAAGTGGTAACCACTTGCTGAATTTTCATTATGACCCCATCAGTCGTCCGCAATATAGACAAGCACCTCCTCCACCAAGAAGGCAGCAGAAGATAAAGCCTTACAACAAAGACTTATTCCTTCAAGCAAATTATAAGTTTGTTGTGTTAGATACTGGAAACTACATGCCTGAATCAATGGATCCGGATAAAATGTTGCAGTGGGAGGACATTATTTGTGTGAGGTACTCCACCCCATTTTTGGTGCAGTGTCCAATTTGTTTGGAAAATCCCCTATGTTCACAAATAACATCATGTGGACATATTTTTTGTTTCCCATGTATTCTCCGTTATTTATTGATGGGCGAGGAGGACCATAAAGGTGACTGCTTTAAAAGATGTCCCTTATGTTTTGTGATGATATCTCCAAAGGATTTATATACCATCCAAATTGAGAATGTCAAGCAATACTCTGTTGGCGATACCATAGAGTTTATGCTTCTGACTCGAGAAAAAGATTCATTTGTTCCATCTCAGAAAAATAAACAGGATTTAAGCCCTTTTCCAGATTCCATTGATGAAATCTATGATCCTTTTTCGAAGTTTATATTTACATCAGATGTAGATCTATCAGTCAGAAAAGCAATATCAGATTTAGATGGTTGGTTGATCAGAGCTGAATCAGGGCTTGTGGATGACTTGGAGAAGCTTCCATATGTTTGTGCTGCAATGGAACAATTAGAACAGAGGAAAAAGCATTGGAATGACCATCAGACTTGTGACAGCAATAAATCTTGTAATTTTACTGATACTCAGACAGGGTTCCATGGACGACAGTCAGTTGAAGATGCTTCTAATGCGGGTCACTGTAGTATCTGTAGTTATAGAAGTAAGACACTGTCTACTGATGTCAGTGAGCAAAATAAGAAACTGAGTAATATGACATTGGATAATTCAGATAGTGGGACTGGTGTGGGTCGAAGTGGTGCTGTAGGTGATTTGTCCGAATCTGATGAAACAACTTTATCTTCTTCATATGATGACACTAAGAGCTTGCGAGTTCACTTACCAAGCTCTGTAGACACAAAGGACAAGGACTCGTACAATTTTTACCAGGTGATTTATGCAGATGTTAGTTTTGTTATCTGGGTGAATTCTAGAAGTTCAAATTGATCTTTTGTTTGGAATAAATCTCCATTTCAATGATTGAAACTTTTTGCATTATTCATAACATAATTTTACCTGGCATTATTTCACTTTATTTCACTGAATCCGGATTTAAAATCATAACATAATTTTACCTGGCATTATTTCACTGAATCTGGATTTAAAAGTTGTTCTTATTTATAACATTTTCCAGCATGATGGCTTGAAAGTTGCCTAATTTGGTATTATGCATCAGATCCAAAACGAAATTAATCCATGACTGTGTGTAAGAGAAGCAAGGTGTTGTACACAATGTATTTTTCTACTTGTTATGGTTATAGTCAATAAGATGGGTCTAGGCTCTGGGTTAATCATGAAACAATGTATGAAGTGACTGCAATACTGTATCTCGGTGGTATAATCCCTCCTATTTTCTGGATTTCTTCTAAAATAATTACTATTTTACTTTAAAAAGGTTCATAAGAATTACCATGGGCAGTTCTTCAAGATAAAGGAGAGTTGGTGGCAAAAATTGGTGTCATAAATTTGACAACAACATATTATTAATCTTATTTTTGAGCTGCATGAATTGTTTCTAGCTGTTTGCTCAATGTGGCCTTTGATTCCTTTCAGTAGTTGCTAAGTATTGTTTAGTGTTAATTATCATTCGCGTTTGTCCTGTTACTCATATCATATGATTGAAGAGTGGGATTTTAAGTTGTCTATATTATTTAACATTTTATTGTGTATATTTTCAGGCTATTGATGGCCAGCATCTCATTCTTCACCCATTAAACATGAAGTGTCTTTTGCATCATTATGGGAGCTATGATGTGCTTCCCCACAGGTGAAATGAAAACTGCTTGAAATCATATCTTACTATAGTAGGAAAAACGTCATTGTTATGTAAAATAGCAGCTGTCAAACATTTCTCTTGTCACGTTGATAATCGTAACATGCTTTTGTTTGAAGGGTACGGTTAAATATATTTTTTTACAAATTCCTCTATTTCACCATTATGAATACACATTATGTACGAGAATACACAATGACTTTTCGATATTCCTGGCAAAATTTTCACAAATCAGAAAGTGTCTATGCAAAAGTTTCAGATATTTATAAAGGTTTTTGCCAATTCTGCATGTTATATTTGCAGTAAGAAGAGCTATACAAGTACTTAAGCTACATAATTTGCTCTTCCATGTATTTTATTTTTAAGAAGTATAAACTATTATTTGTTAATTTTAGGATAAGTGGAAGGATTTTACAGTTGGAAACAGTGACTCAGTCTGAGGCCATTAGGAGGCGATATCGTTATTTAAGTCATTTCTCTTTAACAACAACATTTCAGGTACCCAAGCAGTTTTTGTTGGTGAGCGTTCTGTTTTAATTGTGGTATGTTTATTTTTTCTTATCTTTTGCTTTTAAATTTTCAGCTTTGTGAGATTGATTTGACTGAGATGCTGCCTCCTGATGCACTCTCTCCCTTCATAGAGGAAATCAGGAAGCGTGAAAAGCAGAGGAAGCAACTTGCCAAGAAGGTATCTTCTTCTTTTTCAAGAGGAAACAATTAAGATAATATACAGTGCTGTTTTAAGTTTGCCAATTTATTTTTCATTTGTTGGAATATCCAAATTAATTTGGCATCTTGGATTCACATTTTTAATATTTCCACAGAATTTTTCCTATTAACATCACAAAATCAAGAAGTGAAATTGAAATGGGCATGAAAAACCTTGAAGAATGATTGGTGCATTTTAAAAACCTTAATAGATTTCTTTTATTTATGCATTATCTTCTGAAAACTTTCAGAGACATCTTTTTGCTCATATTTGTCTTCTGTTATAGAGAGTAGAGTACTTATCCAGTTCATGCATTGTAGTTCAGTGTTGTTACTGAAAAACTGCTCTTAGATTTTTATGCTACAACTATTGATTTTGTTTTTTGCCAGTTTCAAAATAAACATGAATAAGTGTGTGCCTAAGAGTTCAATAATACACTGATCTAATTTCTAGGAGCGGAAGGAGAAAATGAAGGCTGAAGCGGCTTTAGTGCAATCTGTGCCTATAGTACCCAGCTTTGGAAAGTCCTCTTATGATGACTTCCCCACATTCTCTATTAATGATTTTGAAGGTAATGTTTTGCTCTTTTTAGATGTTTGTCAGGATATTAGCAACAACAGAATTCTTGGGGTGATTTCCAATGTTTCTATTTCCATTTCTAGTAGTAAAGGTTCAAATTAGGTTCTTATTGAGAAATTCTTCCAGTTTATGCTGTGAAATGAAATTTAATATGGCAAGCCTGCAAATTTTGAGATCCTGCTGGCTACGTAAAAAATTGTCATTTCCACCTCCTCCTAATTGAAGTTTTCAGATGTGTGTTTGTTTTTTGGTTCACAAGAATAATGATAGAGATTCAAGCTCCTACACACTCCTACACAAATTCATTCATACGAACTGATAGAGAATTGTTATGTTGTTGCTACATGTCTTATATTTGCACGGAAATAAATAAAGCTTTACAAAAAAATTATTGCCATATATCCCATATAATTTTCTCTCTTGTAAAGTTTTATTTACTTTTGTTAAAATGTAAGACACGAAGTAACAATACAATGGTTAAATGTCAATTTATATGAATAAATATGTATAGGAGTTCACATTCATCGCATTAATGCAGCACATAATGTTTACTGTTTTATTTGTTTTTATTATATTCAGCCCATGGGAAGTTCTAGCGTAACATCGTCAAGCCCTCCAAATGTTGTCGGGGAGCACAAATTGTTCTCAAGCGTTACAAGACTTGGTTTTGCTGCTGGGCATGATTCACCAGCCATGAAAAATCAGGAAACTAATGCTATGCATAACAATGAGCGGTCAAATGGTTCCTTTGGTGTTGCTGGTAACTCTCTAGTGCCTAAATTTAGATAACAAGGTTGTATTTCCTGAAACTTGATGCATATGCAATCACAGTTTCGGTAGAATGAAAAACCGGTCTTTGGTAGCATTAGATTTTGGGTACTCGTTGTGCACTCTACTGACGGAACTTTTTTCTTCTGTAGCAGGTTCAAGGAATTCAGGCACATCATCATTTGCAAGTGTAATATCTAGAGAAAAATCTGTTGAAGGTTTGGAGGATCGCAAGAGTAATGATGCAGGAAAGAAGGGGAAGAAACCCAGTCGAGTTCTTTTGTCGACAGCTGGTGGTCGGCGATACTAAAACGAACGTCCGTGTACTCTTCCGCTATGATTAGTTTCTCTGTTAATCTTGAAACTGTATCGCGTGTGAATTACTTATTAGCTTGTCTCCTTTTAGGAACAAATTCTTTTTATTTTTTGCGATATACCAGGTGACACGATAATTTAAATTAGAAACATGATACTGAATCTTTTAATGAAAGCTTGAAGCATGTTTGTCAGATCCAGGAATTTTAACGGTCCAAAAGTTCTAACATGGTTTTAGATAATAATTACGAAATAAAAGTATTACCGTAATTACTTATATACAGCGTCAGTGTAACTGGATTGTTATGCTAATTTGAAATTTTAAATAGAAAGAGTCAATGAGGGGTAAGAGTGCTGCTGCTGTGATCTACCTGTTTGCACTTCGGCAGTAAGATTGGATTATTATGCAGAAACGCGGCGCTTCCACGTACGCGTAATAAAGAAAAGAAACGAATCAGCGGTCACACCACCTCCTTTCCATGGCGTTTTTCTTCGCTTGCTGTGATTGTTCTCATCTATTATTCGTGTCATTGCTCGCGGCTGTTTAACAATGAGACCTCACAAGTCGTCATCGCACGGAAATAACAGTCGGCGATCAACACTTCCATATTTAGTTTGCCTTGCTGCAGTTTTCGGTCTCCAGTCTTCTTTCTTAACAGGTACACAGCTATTGTTTTAACTGCACTCAAAAAACCTTCGCCAATTAAACGATAAATTCCTTGAATTTTTGTTTCAGGCACTCGAAATTCAAATCTTGACAGAGAAGAAGTCAGTATTCTGTCTAATTTTCAGCTCAGTGTTCAGCAATGCGTGGTTCGTATTTTATAACTTCTTCTATTTTTAGATCTGATTTGCCGATACTTACTCATTCGTGTAGAGCTTCGCATTTCTCTGAGTTTGTGAAAAAGAGATTTCATGTTTAGAGTATTTACGTCTTTTCTTAGTTCTGTTATTATTTTTATGTGGTTGTATTTTTTTTATATTGAATTAATTATTTTTGAAGTTTTATTTGTAACTTTTCAGTGATTTGCTTCTGTTTTAAATGCGTTGGATTTAGGCAAACAGAGGGCTTGGACTCACTGCACAGATAATTGATAACTGCAAATTGGTTCTTAAGTTCCCTGAAGGCACTAACAGTACCTGGGTGTGTTTCCTCCCTCTTTCTCTCTCTCTCTCTCTCTCTCTCTCTCTCTCTCAGTGCCATGCATGTTTTGATTTATTTATTTAGACATTGAATGATTATTGTTTAAATTATAATTGCAGTACAATGAGCAGTTTAAATTTACGAACCATTGGATTACAAGTACGATGTTTGTGAGGTAATTCTGTTGTGGGAACAGGTTGTTATTAGTTCACTACTACTCAGGTTCTTTTTCTTTTCTTCTCTTGAGGAGAGCAGATGTGCTGATGAAATCTTTGGCATTGCAGTATGGTAACATGACCACTGTATCGACAAGAGAATATCTAGATGCAAGGCCAGATGGCTGGTTGGAGTACGCAGCAAAAAGAATTGCACAATTGTGTGATCTTGAACTTATGCTGTCATTTATTTTATTGTTTCCTTTTCTTTGGTGAATTAAATGCTTTATAGTATTGGATGCATTTGTTTACCTTTGTTGGCTTGCTCGTAGGGGAGCTGATAAATGCTACAATCGGACTCTTTGTGAAGAACACCTTAATTTGATTCTACCAGCAAAGCCTCCTTTTCGCCCCCGACAATTTCACAAATGTGCAGTAGTCGGAAACTCTGGGGATCTCTTGAAGACAGAGTTTGGAGCAGAGATAGATAGTCATGATGCTGTTATACGAGACAATGAGGCTCCTGTCAATCAGGTAAACTAGCAGTTCTAGAGCCATTGTCTACCCTTTACTTCATCATGTTGCAAAATTTAAATTGTGCATGCTGAGTCTCCTCATTAGGATGACAGATTTCATCAATTTTTTTAATTTAAAGCTTGTGATTTTTCTTGAAATTTTGTTACTACGTTATTTGTTGATATATCTGAGTCACCAGCAAGTTTCAACATTTTCTTTCATTATTTCTTTTTATGTGCTGGCACATTCCTCTTTTGTGCATTCTGGCCCCTAAGCTTTCGTTTGGAATTTGGTAATCCAGTAGTAACAAATGTGCTTAGTTTTCCTTTTCACATGGTTATAGAGATATGCCAAGCACGTTGGTCTAAAGAGGGATTTCCGGCTTGTGGTCCGGGGTGCTGCTCGTAACATGGTTGCTATTTTGAATGGATCATGTAAGTTTAATCTGCTAGTGTTACTAATGAAAGCCTCTACTAGTAAGCAGTGCAGCATCACTTTTCTATTTTGTTTTTTGATTCATTCTTTTTGATGTTTATGGATTACAAAGATGGCTGCATCTGACTGTGAGGTTCAATTTCAGTACATTAATCATTCATGTCTTCTGTTTTTGATATATTTGCTGTTGATGCGCTAAAGGACAGGAAATGGTTCATTTTCTTTTTTCCACTACATCAAATGTTGGGATATCCACTTTCAACAGTATTGTAATAAGTGTTTGGCTGTAGCTATCCTTGACCTGAATTTAGTAAAACAAACGTTAGTTTGTCCTTTAGCCATCCAGTTCAACTTAGCATATAATTCTAGACTGGACTGATCTAAACAGAATAATCCTTATAGAACCACAACACTTTTGAGGATGGTGAGGCTGAAATTTGTCATGGATTAGCCAGAGAAGATTAGTTTGTAAGAGCAGAATTATATGATTAATCATTTGTAGCTCCCTTGTCTCTTCCAGATATATACATTTTCTCTACTTTTTCATTGCCTACATAACACGGTTTTCTAATGTAAGCTGTAAGGTTTATTTATTTCCTTTTCTTATTCTTTTTTCTCTCTTTGTGCAGCTGATGAGGTACTTATAATTAAAAGTGTGACTCACAAAGACTTCAATGCAATGATAAAGGTGAAGATCACATATCAAAAAGTCTATATATTTACTCTGAAATCTGTTGATATCTTACTGGGAGGAAATTGAAAGAGCTTAGCCAGTTATAATGATGGCATACCTAAGCCCATGCCTGTTTATCAAATCAAATGTTTGATGTCTGGAAACATGGGGCAGTACCTTCTTTGTAATTTTATCTCTCTCTCTCTGTGCTGCCATTTTTAAATTACAGTATTCTTCCGGCCCTGTGTGATGGTAGAGTGAACATGTTTTATGTGATGAAAATTGCGGAGTATTCCAAATCCTGTTTATCTCTTCCAAGGGATTGTTCTACGCAGAGGTGCCAAAGGGACTGGAATGAAATCTATAGAACTTGCGCTTTCCATGTGTGACATTGTTGACATCTATGGTCAAGGGACTGGAATGAAATCTATAGAACTTGCGCTTTCCATGTGTGACATTGTTGACATCTATGGTTTCACCGTAGATCCCGGCTATACAGAATGGTTAGTTTGACTTAGATTTTATTTTTCATTTCCATGTATCTTTTTTGGGTTTTGAAATCTATTTTTCTCGTTTTCACTTTATCGTGATCTTGTGTCATGCTTCATCTTTTTGGACCCAGTTGGTATTAGATTTTTCCAGAACATAAAAAGATAATATAGCATTAAAGTATTTGAAGTTTTGACCATATGGGATTGAAATGAGTTTATAAATCCTTCTTAGGACTAAAGGAAGAAAATGGGAATGGTTTTTTTATCAGTTTGATTATCAACTACAGGGTAACTGCTGATGAAGGTTATGTCTCAGTTACTTCCATTTCCTTGATGGTGAAGGGAAAAGAAAAGTTGGCATTTATTTGCCATATGATGGGGAGATCTTTCTCTAGTTTTCTGCAAGTTCATCATCATCGTTGTCTTTTTTCCTTTCCCTCCTGATAAACTTCTGATTTTCTTTTAGCTGTACATTTGCAAAGTTGGGCCTTGTTCAACTGTCCTTTCTGCAAGTTCATCACCGTCATTATCTTTTTTCCTTTTCCTCCTAATGAACTTCTGATTTTCTTTTAGCTGTTCATTTGCAAATTGGTCCTTGTTCAACTCTCCATACTTCCGTACTATCTGTCATTATTTTTCTTGTAGGACAAGATACTTTTCTGCACCAAGGAAAGGGCATAATCCTCTTCAGGGAAGGGCATACTACCAGCTCCTAGAGTGCCTTGGCGTATGAATGCTTTCTTTGTTCTTGAATAAATATTACAAAAACATCATTTCTCCAATTTACAGCTGTACACAACAAATTATTTTATCCTAATCATTGTCTTTCATGATTTATGTGCATCAGGTTATTAGGATTCATTCTCCCATGAGAGCTGCAAGGAAGCAAGACTGGTCAGATGTGCCAAGTCAAGAAATGATTAGCGGAGCTCATGCAGCTGCCTTACGGTTGAAGAGGGGTCAGGCTGGGGATTTGGGTCAGTTTAGTTGCAAGGTGTGGGGTAATGTGGATGCTGACAGCAGTGGGCTGTATCAGGATCTTCAGACACAACTGACGTCAGGAAGAATTCAAATTACAGTAAATGGGAAGTCATGCCTTTCAAGAGTCTAAGAAAGGAAGCTCAGGATCACTATTTTCAAATGGAAGGTGTCTCTCTGTACAAAATGGATGGCAATAAATTGGATGATCTGGTATGTGTAAGGCATTCTTCTAAATCTGAGGTATAGCACCATCTTCTTTTGGTACCTCTTTATTCATCCATATCAATTGATTGAAAGCTGATTTAACTGGTATCACCTTTTTCTGGTGGAATTTCTGCAATGAGCTTTCTGGGCAAGGTATTGGCAAACTCACTGTTTTACCACCGTATTTATCTCACTTCCCCAAAGTGTAGTTCCCAACAGAGATCCTGATACCATTGGCATTTACAGAATTCTCAACTTCTGCTCATGCAAAGGTCAAAATCACTTTTGCAATTTCACAAAACCGTTGCTTCTTGCTTTTGAGGGGACATAGGAGGATATGGTTGTACAAATCAGAAATCCTATTACAAGCTTTGTTGGCTTTTATTCTTGAACTCAAAATGTTTATTGCTACAGTCAATAGGTTGGATGAGTATTCTGAATACACGGAAAAAAAGAATTTAGTTTGTCCGAACATTCAACTAATAGGCGTTGAGGTATTTACTGCTGCTGTGGAAATCTGGTCTCTGAATGTGGCTCTTGCATCAATATCTATAGTTTTGGGAATGTTATTACTGATTTATACCGTGGGTGGTTGGTTTTTTATTCCCCTGCTAATAATTTGACAGTGTCTCTAGTTTGGCATTGCTTGCTTCTATTGAGAATTACATTGTGGATAACTTTTTTCCCCCCTCTTTTTTCCGATGCTTTATGAATAATTTTAGCTGGAAAGGAAGTGAACCCCCCGAACCAAGAATCAGATTTGTTATGTTGAGAGTGCGTACTGTTTGTGTTCCCAACTTCCATTTTGGCTTTTAATAATATGTCAATGTAAATGTTATAATTATCACAACTATGTTGAAATGTTTAAATTAAATTTTAACACAAACATTGAAACTCTGTATCTTAACATGCGCACATACAATTCTATAATGTTTTAACACAAATTTGTATCGTCTGTCACAACCCTGGAAGTCCTTGTTGTATGATGGTGAATTTCACTTTAAAAAAATCTGAAGACACCCCTTCATCGGGCTGAAGCAGCGTGGATGAATCTCATAGGTCAGAGAGACACCATCACTTCCCCAGTCTCAGCAGATATACCGGATGCATCTGTGCAACGACATTTGCAGACAATGGCAAGAATACAAATAAAAGACTTCTCAGAACAGTGATTAAGCAAAATATCTAGTCATAAATATCTCCCAACTGATGGGAATGTCTTCTTCAACTTTTCCTTTTCTCTTCAGATAGCCTTGGAAACAAAAAGGTGCCCTTATCCGTTGTCATAAATATCTTGCTCTTGCCTGTCCTATAAATTCGATCCCCAGTCTAGAAACTGTATATGCAACACAGTATCACGTACAGCACACATCACAACACATCTTCAAAATGCAGGCAGCTTTGTGCGTTTCATCATCCCTTCTCCCGCTGACACCCACCAAGAACTTCTCCCTACCCATTTCCTCACCAAAGCTTGGCACCTCGCTTGCTTCCCGTTGCCCTGCAATCAAAGCAACTGCTACAACCTTTGAAAGTGCCTCATTCAATTACAATTCTGCCTTCTCGTAAGCCATTTCTTACTTTTCATTCAATACTCTTGTCTGGTTAAAAGTGTAGTTGAACTGCCTTTAATCACCTGAAGTTCTTGATTCTTCTAAGGATTATCTCTAATGAACCACCATTTATTTATTTTGCCTTTTTAGGGTGTTTCCAGCGGAGGCTTGTGAGACAATTGGTGGAGATGCTTGTTCGGCAGACATGTATCCTGAAGTAAAGCTGAAACAGGAGGCCAGAAACGACTCGTCAAGGGTTGCCTCAGAATCCACTGACAGACAGTATTTGGAGTACAACGAAGCAAAGACGTACGCAATCGATCATAAACTTTAGACACTCGTGCATATTAGTATAATAACTGCAGTTGCAGAAATTCCACGCAGAATACGTACTAACCATGTAAATTTTTAACAGGGTTTTCAAAGGAGAAGCTTGTGACGATCTCGGAGGAATATTTTGCGAGCGCGAGTACCAGAGAGGAGTCTACTAGAAGCAAAAGGCGGCAAATATTACCCTTCAGAAAAATTGGATTATCTTATAACTTGAGAAGCGATGCTTGTATCTATGTTATGTTCTTTTGTAGTATCTTTGGACTTTGAAATTATATACTCTAAAGCTTTATGCCGAAGTACTTGGAAAGAGTTGAAATGACAAAACCGATTATATGAATGAATTTGCGATGAGACGAAAGAAAAGATGGCTTGTCGTTCATGCTCTAGACTTGTGAACGACTGGACGTCAGTACTTTTCTGCAGAGGACGATGCGTACGTAGAACCGACCTGTCGTTCGTGTTCTACAAAGCAAAGGTTTTGGATAATTTGAAGAGACAATGAACATCATCTGCTTCTGCCCAGACAAAGAGTGAACTCGAGTCGCGCGGTTAAGCCACTAAAATGCTTCAACAGGGTTTCAATTCTTGGGAAACTCCTCGTACCTGTAACTAAAAAAGGGCTTTTGAAGCCTTGGCCGACTTCCTACAGGCTTTAGCAAATCACCAAACACTGTCCTAAGTTACCTGTACTCAACGATAATGCGTATGTCACGAAGTTAACGTGCTTTATTATGACAAGCTTTAAGTGCTATGAAACCTCACGGAACAAACGCACGTCAAAACCTTGCTACCGCTGCGAAAGCATCTCGATGTCCAAAACCAAACCCAGGTGTCCAAAACCTTATGGATGCCCGAATAATCCAAAGTCAAAATCGGCTTTGATCCAAACACGTGCAACCCAAGGTTTCTGGTGAATTATCTGAAGCACAAAAACTGTTCGATCAAATGCCTAACCAAAACACGGTATCGACAGATACGTGTATTTCGGCCTATGTGAAATCAGGCAATCTTGCAGACGCTAAGTAGTTGCTTAATCGCATGCTTGATCCAACAGCTATTAATCGGTGGGTATTCACCTATTAATAAAGTTTAAAGAAGCGTTTTTAGCTTTCCGTTAGATGCGCGTAGAGAGCGCTCGGAACCTATTCTGCGATCTTTGCAACTCTATTGTCAGGGACTCAGGACGCAAGGACACAGATTACAGCGAATGAACTGATTCATATTCGCGCTAACATTATCTAGTTTGCTTAGTATTCCACCCATATTGTTTCCAATTATTCACAGAACACGTAATCATATGAAAACTTCATTCTTGTAAGGGATTCAAGCAGATTCCATCATTTCAGAGATGAGAGGCTCTGCTCTTGTGGGGATTATTGGTGAGCTTTACTTCTCAAAAAGAGAGGATAAAATGTAAATCAAACACTGATTTTTATTCGTCTAAGAGGTTTCCCGTTCAAAATTGTAAGATTTACCAACTAAGTACAAGAATTCCGATTATTCCCAGAATTTGTAATCATATGAAAGCTCCATTACTGTTGTTAAGATCGCGAAAATGAATCCAAAACGAGAACAGATGGCATGATCAACTATTTAGGATGGAGAAACAAACTAGCAGAAAACAGTATTCGAGTATTCTCATTGAAAAACAAGAAGAAAACAGAGCAAAATTCAACAAGCTATTTCTTACTCTTATTCTTCACGAACTCCTCGGGAACAACCTTGAGTAATTTCTTATCTTTCGACTTGGCAATTTTCTTCAGCGTATTCTTATTGGTAATCACTTGGAACTTGGTTCCTGATCTCAGTATGTTCTCTTCCTTCTTCTTCTTTCTCTCCTCGGCCTTTCTCCTCTTCTCCACCTTATTCTTCCTGATCTCTTCCTTCAACTCATTCATTCTCTCCTTATACGCCTTCTTTATCAACTTCTCCTTCTCTCTCTCCTCCACGGTCGTCCTTCTCAAACTAACTTGCTTCGCCGACGCGCGTTGCTTACGCACTTGCTTCCACTTCCTCCCCGAAACCTTTCCCGCTATCACGCCGTCGTAACTGGGCTGACCGAACGTAGGTTTGTCTGGGTTTTCTGAAGATGCGATTGCGGATCTTTTAGCGGTTGGCTGCAACGACTCGTCGTCTACGTCCATAGCGGCGGCATGCATTTCAGCGTTACCGGTGGTGAAGATGGCATTTTCGGACTCTTGGCGCTTCCGTTTGTAGGTCTTGCCGCCGAAGCCTTCGTCAAGTCGCCTGAAGTCTATGGTGCAAGCCATGGCAGGATCTGTTCGGCGGTTTGGTGAATCGTAGAGAAAAGCAAAGCTAGGGTTTGGGAGGCTCTTATATGAGGTCGTGAGTTTGCCTTTTTCTGCTGCTTGTGCTTTAACTATTGTTGTTATTATTATTATTATTATTATTATTATTATTATTAATTTTAAAAATTTATAAATTTTTTAAAAAAATTTATAATTAATAAAATTATAAATAATTTTTTATTATATTAATTAAATATTATAATTATTTTATTTTATTAATTAAATAATTTTATATATTAATTATACTAATATAATAAAATTATAAAAATTCATGTAATAGTATCTCTATCAAAAATTGTTATATTCTGAAATAATTTAATATTTTAATTTTTACACTCAACTCATCAATGTGAATTTATTATTTTTCTACAAAATTTGTAAGCTTTTTTTATCTAATTTTTATGTGCAAAAAAATTGAGGATAAAATTTACTGTTTATACATTTTCTTTCATATCCAGGAATGTTCAGTTTCAACCACCATACATAGTCAAACCACATAAAATCATGCACTGAAATTAGCCTAAATTAAATTCTCAACCTTTTAGATGCAGTCAGTGCACAAAAGTTTTGATTTTTGTGTTTAACATTAAAAATTTTACTAAAATTTGGACATTTTCATCTACAAAACATAAATTTTAAATATATATATATATGTAAAAGTCAGGAACCTTAAAAAATTGGGTTATGTTGGTCAAAATCCCAAAACAAGTTACACCAGTTCATTTGGGCCTTCCAAAACATCTTGTTGCTGCCTGCCGAAACCATAATACATACCCATACACACAGGAAAAAGAAGAAGATTGCTCCACAACTCTTCTGGCAGAGCAATGAATTGTTCCTTCTTCGGTTACTAGACAAATCGTTAATCATCGTTCCCCAGGTCTTCCCATGCCATTAAATACGAAAAACGTTATTCATTATGCGTCAGATTATAGAGCTACACTGTTGCATTCTGCAACAAGAGGAATGGAAGTCCTCCCGAGACAATTGAAATCTAACAAATAATCCGTATACAGTGATACCACCACCATGGGAGACGGCACAAAATGTTTTAAATTGAGAGCTGAAAGAAGACCCCGGAAAAAAAAATTTAAAAATGGCGTTCACGTTTTATAACACCGAGGGAGAGTTATTCTCGATTCCACATTCACAATTTAGGTCCGAAAGATCGCTTTCGAAGAAGGTCTCGTGGAGAGCCCTGACACACTGCTCTGCTTCGTCGTCATTTACGATCAACGAGATGTTAACCTGTTTAGGAAAACAGAATGCGTGAGCTACACAAGAAGACAAAAAAAAAGATGGCATTCATGTAACAGGAAACCTAGAACTCAATGACAATAAAATCCTCATGGGAAGAAATTGAGCTACTGGATATGGGTGTTTAGAGAAAATGATCAGTGGCTATGGTTAAATGTCAGTATCCCAGCAAATAATTCAAAATTTGGGTTCAATTAGGTGGCTTCAAGAGTACTGAATACATGCCAAGTCGCCAATCATAAGACTTGAAACACACGCTGGGATTCTGATGCTAAAATAGGCATCAGATCCTAATAAAGGAAGGGCAAAACAGAGTTTTGTAAGAGACCTTAGATGCACCCTGAGAGATCATCTGAACATTGACCCCACTTTTTCGAAGAACGCAGAAAGCCTGCCATCAACATTTAACCAGTCAATTAAAACATTAGACCTGAAATTACATTAAGAAGAAAAAAAGATATAATGAAAAAGAAACAGCAAGATGATGGAGAAACATTTACTCAAGCTTGAAAACACATCACGTCACTTTCAAATTATCCTATTAGTTTCTCCTAGAAGGTAAGCTCATGCCAATTGGCATTAAATTTCCAGATTTACTTGAGAACACGATACAAATGCCTTGGATACAGGCCTAGCAAATAATATTTTTGTGCAAGTTTTATGATACGGCCCTTCTTTTAACAATATTCAACAACACCCCATAGTTACAATTGAACTAGGACTTGTTTGTGAATTTTTCACCTACAAGGCCCTCACAATGAGAGGGATACTTGTCGAGCTGAATTGTTAACAATGTTTCACCATGGAATATAGAGTACTAGCAGAACATTAAAGACAACATTTGCAATCGCCCAGAAGAAAGATATCATTTTAAGTATGAGGACTCTTCCTATGCAATAGTTAAGAGAATAATGAACCTTCTCGAGTATCAGTGATGATCTTAGAACATTGCTAATTAGAGAAATAATTGATCTGCGCTGAAGGAGGTTGACAACTGCAATTTTCTCAAGTTCTTCCATGACATGGTCAAGTTCCTGATTAAAGCAGATGTAATTCCCGATATTAGATTCAAGAGCAAACAGTCAAATAAAACTAATTGAATCATATCAGGTACAGAAACTGTAAATCATCAAGCAAAATTATAACACATGGAGAAAAACACCATAAGCTTGCCTGCTGAATTAACTCTCTGCTCCAAAGCTTAGAAGGATCCAATGTCAAGGAAATACTGACTTCACTAGTTGCAACAACATCCACCGAAATGCCCAAATCTTCGAAGATTGAAAATACCTGCAAGCACAAGAAAAAATTATTAAACAGTCAATGTATGCCAAGAGGACAAAAGGCACCAGCATCAGCATTCTTACCTTTGCAAGGAAGCCAAATTGCCCAAGCATGCGAGTACTAACTATATCCAACATGGTAACATTACGTTTCAAAACGATGCTAGTTAGTACTGCCTGCAGTCATCAAATAAGAAGATTAACGCTATTTTAATCCTCTGTCAAGCAAGCAGTAAGCTAATAATCTGATTACAAACCTTACTCATATCTCTTGACCTGGTGATCAGAGTTCCTGGAGCATTAGGATTATAAGAATTCTTAACCCTAACAGGTATATCACCATCTCTAGCTGGTCTCATGGACTGTGGATGCAGAACCTGAGGAAAGAACAAAAGCAACATTGTTGTAGAAATCAGTTTCTTTTCAGCCATACAATTTCTGTTTTAACTGAGCAATGTTCAAATCATCTATTTGCACTCCCACAGCTATCTCCTATAAGCTTAAGGTTTTGAAATTTAAGCTTAAATAACATGGTATTTGAACCAGCTTTACAAGAGCTCATGTTAGAACTCATCCATCATATTAATCAAGTAATAATACGTTGTTTTTGTATTTCTTGTAATAATTGTGGTTATGACTATGATCACTGTGCTTCCTCCACATACTTTGCATACGAGGGAGCACGTTAAGAGCTTAAATACCATTGTTGGAAATTTAAACTATTGGGTTTTGTAGTTACTTGACACTAGTTTTGGCATCAAGCTTGAGCTATTATTACTACATCTCAGAAACATAGTGCAACTATGGTAGTGTCTGAGTGATATGCATACTTGCTACTGCACTGAAGGAGTATCTAATTCAAATCAACTACACATAAGAAAAATAGACAAGTACTTCAATTACAACTGAATTTCACATAAAAACCAAAACACAAAACAATATTTGGATGGGAATAAATTGCCTCAATCTTATGAAGGTCCAAAGACAAGGGGTTTCTATTGTGTTCTAGAAAACAAGCTTTCATAAGAAATTTGGAAAACAATCAAGATATTGAAAGAAAAAAATATATATATTCATACCAGCTATAGAAGGGGAAAAGGCCTCATATTACAAGTTCTGGTGCCATGATTAAAAGCAGAACTCAAATTAAAGTATCGTACATTGCCAAAGGAAATAAATATTTTGGACAGTTATATTATACAATTGCATTAAAAGGCAACAATTATACATACCTGAGCCCCAAAATATGCAAGCTCTGCTGCCTCGTCAAATGTCAAATATGGGACTGGCTCAGCCCTTGGATATATGTTAGGATCACAAGACAAAACACCATCAACATCCTTCCACACCTGTAACCAATAAAACAAGATCTTATGTTATTCTGACTACAACCTAAGCATGGAAGTTGTAGCAAATGGAATGATCAATGTTGTATAACAAGATCTTATGTTATTCTATAGCATATGATGCTACAACAGCATCATTTCTCTCACATATTTCAATGAAAAGACTGAGCACTCCTATAAATTTTCGTTTGCATCTGTATGTCATTTCATTAGATGCAAGGAAAAACGGTCCTTAAATGACATTCACACGTTCAGCATCTCCACTGACCTGAATCTCTTGCAACCCTAATGCCTTCCCAATGGTTGTGGCTGTCAAATCACTGCCTCCCCTACCCAATGTAGTAATTGCACAAGTCCTCCAACCCTAGAATTGAAGGAAAATTAAAAAAAAAGCATTGAGAATTTTGCAAGGCCCCCCAAAAGGAATCATTTTAAAGAAGAAGATATTTGAGGCAGTTAACTATTTGAAGGACCTTTCCAAGGAAACCAGTAACAATTGGAATGGCAGGACCACTGTTCCAATCACCATGTAACCTCTTGGCAACAGCTGGATAAGTGGCTTCCAAAATATCCGCATTTGTGAAGTCATCGGTGGTTATAAAACCAATATCAAAAGCATCATACTGCAAAACAAATGCAGAAAGTTATAATTAGCTTTCATTCACAGTAGAATTGAGCAATATAAATCCATTGATATATGACAGTTACCATATTTAAAAAGCTAGAGGGAGAAGGAGAAAGGAGATGCAAGTTCAAAGGTGCTCAACTAATTATCAGAGAATATAAACTTGTCAACAGCTGTTAGATTAAAGATACAGAAATATAGTAGGTGACAACATACTTGACGGGCTTTAACACCAATTTTATTCAAATACGCTGCAAAAATCCTTGTGGACATACACTCCCCAAAGGAAACTAAGTAGTCTCTTGAGCGTGGAGTTAACTCTTTCAACATAGCAATTCCCTTCAGAAGTTGCTCCAGTTCATCTAGGTGTACTGCAAAACGCACAAAAACAGCAGTCACATCGACAAGCAATACACATGAAAATTATATCATATTACTGACAATTTCAATGTTTGCAATTTCTCTGTTAACTAGGCACAATTACCACATTAGAATATAATAAAAATGACAAGAAATCACATCATCGTTCTTTGGGGTCCACAAATACTATCCAACTACATCACACCCCAACAATATCAAGTGTTAACAAAGTGAACTGATCCAACCGTTGTGATATTTGAGGCTTCTGCACGTTGTCTATGATTAACACCTCAGCAATGAGCCAAGGTTTAATGTTCGCTAGAAACAAACAAACAATTGATTTCAGAAAACAGAAATACTTACGTGCAATAATTGACCTGTCTATGCCAAGTTCATCTGCAGTCCTGGACAATTATAACAATACCAAATATGGGAAAATCTCAAATCAAAATCTTGGTTCCCCATGCTCAAAAACAACCAAAACAGAATTCACTTTCTTCACCTGTAATGCAAGTCTCTTATAAAGCCCAGCTCGTCAATACATGATGTATTAGTAACTCCACAAGTAACAGCCTTCTCGCCAGCCTAGTAAACAAGCAACGGATTTTACTATAAATACAACGATTCTGGCATAGGGACAAGCACAAAGCAAATAAAACAACTTGTGTACCAATAAAAGCTTGTTTGTTGTCTTTCCCATCGCAGAGAGAACAATAACCGGCCTCTCGTTCGGGAAGCTAAGTATAAGCTCAGCAACCTCTCTCATCCTCACAGCTGAAGCCACAGACGATCCACCAAACTTCATAACGCATGTCAACTGCTTCTCACTCTCTTCCGCGCCTTGATTCTGACTCTCTTTCTTCTCAATCACATCGATTCTCGCTCCTTCGCAACTGACTCTCAAACGTCCTCTACCTCCACATGATCTCACACTTATACACAATTTAGAACTCGAGCTCACACATTTTGCAAACTCAGGACGCTGCCATGACAGTGCCTGGCAATGCAAAGAATTCTTTTGAACGAGACCACAAAATTGCATAGTGTTCGCCATTCTTTATCACGTAAATACTGCAAAGTTTCTACAAATAAATAAAAAAAAATAGCTTCTATAACAAATTATTCGACGAATAATTGAAGATTTAAGTTGCCAGCAATCTCAGCGACGATCAAATCAAAGCTTCAACCTTTAGGAGCTCGATCTGCACAAAAAATGAAATTCAAACTGTTAAACAACATGAAACAAAATGAACATAAAACAAAACTTTGATACAGAATGTTACCAAAAAAATGCATTAATTTTCAATATTTACACAAAATAGAACAACGAAATCACTAAATTCAAACTCCCAATAACATTCAATACCTTCAAGACCGAGCTCCGAATAGAACCGAAATGTACAACAAATTAAATAAAACAGAAATAATAAATCTGAGCAGCGATTCCTTCAGAGAAACAAAAGCTCTCGAAAACCGTTTTTACTTTGACCGAAAACTTCGGTGGCTCTGAATGGACGCCAAATAAAAAATGCGGACGGACAACCAAAAAAGGGCGCCGCCATCTCAACAACGCAAACCCAACAGAAACCCTTCGGTCCAATCCAACGATCAAGATGCGAGCTTGGTGGTCAACTTATTTTGTCTGATTACCATGTTGATATGAATCTAACGGCCGTAAGAAAGTTGTACCATTAATAGACGCGCGCATATTTTGGAAAACTGAATGCTCAAAATCATAGACCAACGTAGGACCAGTTCGTCGGCGGCGGGCGCGTGGACTCGGATCTACATGAGGGCGCATTCAGGTGGGCGCGAGACCACAGAGTCTTATGGTCAAGCCCGCCAAAATGCAACGTGTTACTCGTAAAAAATGTGCCCATACATGATTTGCTGGTGAGATTTCCGCAGCAGCAGTAAGAAAAAAAGACCGTAGTGTAAAAGTATATGACTGAGACGACACTTTCTTCTATTATTGATTATAATTATAATACCAGTCACTTGCAGTGTACATCACGTGGACGAGAATCATATGCACAATCCGACAACGTAGGTGGGGTAGTTTACGGCTAGCCCACCGACCAATTGCTGCTGCTGCAACTGTTCAGGACAGTAATAGAATTATTAAAGTCATGTCATGAAGCAGGGGAATTACTAACCGGCCAATAAAATAAAACATCTTGATTTTTACATTTTCATACGTGATTGTGAAGTTGTTAGCGCATACACCCATGTTGCTTGTTTACATAACCACCCCTACCGCATGCAAATACAAGAATTGACTTGAGGTAACTATAAACACCTTTCCTTTCTAATGATGCTAACATGAATTCATGACTGACATTGTCGCCAATAAGAGCCAGTGAACACACCCATGCAAAATGCCATGTAAACAAAAATAAATGAACTGCACAAAGCTGATAAGGAAAATTTATTCGAAGAGCTGAAATTACAAAATAACTACTCGAGTCTCTGAGCTTTGGAAGCACGATTAAGAGCACAATTGCAAAGCACCATTACTTAAATCTACCAAGCTCTCCAAACACACGACAAATTACATGCATCAGCCTGCTCTTGGTAGAACATCATGCCTCTACAAGTGAAAATGATCAGCAGTATTGCATTTACAGACTACATGAGGTACAGAACTACAATTAGTTGCTGCACCTGTAAGATTGTTGCATGGGCAAACTATTCCAGTTACATTACATCATGGAAACCAGCGGTATCCAAAAGCACTGCTTTGATTTGCTTGGGCAAGACATCCTGGCCTTCCCTGCATTGCTGATAAATTAAGCCAGAAGAAATTAATCAGTGGATTGGCAATATGAGATCAAGAATTCAAGAAAACCATACTTCATTTACAAGTGACAGAGAGCATGACTGCAATCTTTAAAAAGTGTCACTGTGACTGCTTTACCATCTAAGAGTAATCTTTAGACGATCGGTGATAAACAACTACAAACTAACAATCAACATCTAAAAGGAGGCAAGAGAGGGCAACAGGAGGAGGGAAGAACAAAGAATAAGGTAAGAAAATTTAAACACTATATAGCTGTAGTGTGCCAAAATCCACAAGGAATGGCCAGTTAATCTTATAGAAAAGGCAAAAGAAACACTCTCAAAACAATATTCGTTTCAACCTGTTGTTGATAAAACTCAGAATGTGAAGTGCTGACTTGTTCTATAATTTTCTATAATCGGGTTCAAGACAATAATTTCTAACTTATTTTCACTCACATTATTCTCTCTGACATTATTTTAGGTGTAGTGTGCCAAAATCTGCTTCAACTATGCCAAATGAACAAACAATTATGCCAAAATCTATAGGTTTAACTTAGATAATTCTTGGCAATCTCATAAGAGTTCAAACACCACAAACAAGTTTTGTCCCTAAGTTTCATGTTTTGCATCATTTTCTGGGAACACTTTTACCGGTAATCACTCTAAGAGTTGTCACAGCCCTATATTGTGAGCAACACACTTAACCATGTGAATGTCAGATACAAGTCAAACTTAATCTCTCTCTCTCTCTCTCTCTCTCTCCAGGAAATATTTATCATCAAATTAACCTTTCATTTTATTTTGCCAAGAAATATTAATCATTAATTTAACCTTTAAATTAAGGCAAGAAAAGAGATAATAAAGACAGAAATAGAAGCACACCTCTGCTCGGAAAACATCCAGAGCAAAGCCATTGAAACAGCTGATGACAGCCTGCTGAATGTCCAACCCAAGGTTGTCTAAAGCCCTCATGGTGGAGAGCAAGAGACCCGGCCTGCGAGCACAGAACATGTGAATGTTGACAGCCCTTCCTTCCCTCATCTTAACCTCCACCTACAAAATTCCGAAGACAAAATGCTTTAATTAATTATTTTCTGCATTTCAAAGCAAAAGCTGCTTGCATAAAGGAAGAAGAAATAATTATTATTTTGAATTGCAGGTGATATTAACCAAACATAGATGTTGGACAATAATGTATACACATCCACCTTAATATTAAATATTTTGTCAGTGTATGAATTGGATATTCCATTTCAATTTGTCTGTGTGAAATACTTTAATTGTCAAGCCCATAATTCAAATAAACAGACTGTATATGCTTTGAACCTAACAAGGAGCCTCTGCTGCAAATCAGAAACAATGACTATAGCCTTCGTCTATCTAATTTGAGCCTCACAATTCTTATCATTATCATACCTAAACCATGTATCACACTTTGAAAATCACATCCTCCAATCATCGAATTTAATGGGTTACAACAAATGACTACTCACTTGTCAGTAAGTCCTTGGGCACATGTCACATGTATGAAAAGGATAAAACATTGGACCCCATTGTTAACCAAGTACATTCACAAGAATGCATTCACTCTCAAGTTGAGCTATTGAGCTTCAAAAATTAATCTAAATACCTGCTAACAACAGATGTTCCAGTCTGCAAATGAAATCAGTTGGTCTACAAATACACGTAACATGCTTGTTTCAACATTATCTTGATTGCCATGCTGGGCAAACAGACATATGCATGTGAGACATCACTTGAAAATAAAAGCACCCATATCCATATTCAAACATTTTAACTTAACCTAACACTCATATTAAGGACCTTGTTGAGCAAGTTACAGTTTCACAATTTATAACCACAATGTTCGTAAAGCTTAGAAGTCCAGTAGGCAAAACCAAGCTCAAAACTTAGAAGAATGTTATGAATATAATTTACCCTTGCAGGTTCGCCTTTAGGACTCCGGCTTAGCTCTTCCTTGATGCGGCAGGGAAGCGTAGGTGGAGTTGGGGTCATAGGTTGAATGCTTGTAGAGGGCACCAGCGAAGAGCCAGCTGATTCAAATTCATTGTGGAGATCATTGATCCTCTGCAGAAGCTCCTTTAGGTAATCAATGGCATCCCCCAGTATTGAGGCCCTGTCCATCTTTAAACATAACATAGATAATCAGTAAATACCAGATTTCTAACAAGCACAAGCAAACTGGAACAATACATTAGAATTCAATTGAAAACAGGTAAAAAAAATACCTTGCTAATCTTGGGGACAACAGACCTAAGCATGTAAAGCCTATCATTAAGCTTCTTTCTTCTCCTTCTCTCAGCCATCAAATTCTTTGCTGGCAAACCCTTCTTTTTCCCTTTATTATCTCCCGCAGTGGCACTACTACTCGTATTCCAATTCTTGACACTCTCATCCGCCTTGCCGTCCACAGTATTAGTAGTGGTAGTATTATACTCATCAGACTCGTAATTCAGACCAGAAATATCAATACTCGCCTCCTCTTTTTTCTTCGACCTGTTTTCCAACAAATTTCCTCCCAATATCTCCAGGTTTTCTAATTTACCAGAATCCTGTCTCAAAGCAGCTCGCTTTTCAAACAGAGTTGGCTGGGAACATACTTTAGGCCTACTGTTGTTGTTCAAAAATAGACCATCTAAACCTTCAAAACCACTGTATGGACTGAACCCATTGAAATCAGAGTCAGGAGCAGCACATATCTGAGTTGTTAAGCCCGCGAAACTTGAACCATGGTTTAACTGCTGAATAAAAGCAGATTCACAACCCATATCATAACCACCCACTAAAGGGTGGTTTGGGATGGACAAGTGCTGCGACTGTGACGGGTTGAGAATGAATGCCTGTGAGTCAATTGGCTGAAGAAGAAGGTTGTTGTCAGAGAAAGCGTTTAAACCTCTGATTTCTTGGTGGTTTTCTAAGCTAATGTTGAAATCTTGATGTGGGTTGACAGCAGAATTCATGAACCAGTCAGTGTCGAGAATAGACTTGAAAGCAGAGAGAGAGCTACCGCAAATGGGCATTTCATCTTCTTTAAGATCAGTAGCGGCAGTGGCGGTGGCTCTGGACCAAGAAACAGAGTCTTGTTGCTCTTTCCCTTCCATCCAAACAGCGCCGTTTGGTCTCAGAACCAATTTCTCTTTCTTATCTTTTCCTAGAGAGGGACAAAGAAGGAAAGAGAGAAAACGAAGGAAGCCAGTAGCCTTTTGGTTTTTAGCAGAGGCAGAGAATCGTTGCACAGAAGAGGAAATGGACAGAAGAAAAATAGACTCCAACTTGGAACGTTGCTCTGCTGCTTTGCTTGTGCAACAAGTGTACCATGTAATCTAATGAGACCACATCATAACCAGACCAGACCCCTCTGTTGTTGTTGTTTTTTTTTCCAATGGCCATCATTTGCTTACTGCTTTGGTAGGATTGATTTGTTTCTTCTCTCGTGATTTTGTCCGCCAAGATATACACGATTGGAATTCCTTCACATTTTATAAAATAAATCAAAAAGTTAATGCATTCAATCAAATTCATCAAATAATAATAATAATAATAACAAACGCCAATAATTTATTATTATAGTTTTTGAAAAATTGAAAAAGCTTTATTAAATGAAGCAACAAGACAATGTTCCCCCCTTTCTTTTTGTTTCCTCTTTCCCTTTCATTTTAATTTTGGCTAATCTCTTCGAAAGACATCTGATGATACGTCGATTGAATAATAATAATAATTCATGAGAGAGAGGCAAAAAAGGGGATGGTACCCAGTAAAATAACCTCGAACGGGACCAGATCAAGGTAAAAAGTAGGTCACACAATGCAAAGTAAGTTGTCTCTCTTTCAAATTCCACCACACAACCCATTCTATCATCCATTCAACTTCTACTTTCACGAAGACTCTTACCTTGCATCTCTGCAACTTTTAATTAATTCTTTCCTTCAAAAAGAAAACCCAGTTGCCATTTGAGACGTGCAAGACATGGAATAAATTTTCCAGAAGAAAACCCAAGTTTCTCGTGTGTTCTTTGCCTTTCACCGCAACTACTTGCCCAATCAAACCTTTACTTTTCAATTCCCCTTCCCTCGAGTCTTGTTCAATTCAAAGGTGGCTGATTGATTGATTGATCTACTCGTCTTGTTTACACTTGTCCTTGCTTTATGCAATCTTGAAAAAGTTAATCATTCAAACCCAACTTATAACTCCTCTCAGTTTTCAAACTGATAATTATGTGTGGAAAGATATGATATGATATTTCTGGGAACTATAAAGTTTTACCGATAGCTAGCCGGCCGCGCCTCTGTTTCCGTGGCTAACCTAAACTTCTGGTTCCAATTAACAAAAGAGGACAGAACTGAAAAGTTTCAAGTCTCAGTTCATCTCTTCACGTGATACTCTACGATTCCGCATAGAGATTTATATGCAGATTACATGATGTCTTACAAACTTTGATAAAAACACACAGGTGGCGAACATGCAACTAGTTTGATGAGGAGTGACCCGATTAAAAAATCGCGGGTCCTGCGACCTAATTGGAAAGGCCGAAAATCATGCGTGAATGTCCCCGCCGTTAAGGTATTTATCAATTATCATCGGCTTTGGATGTTTGCCCGACATGTGAAGTGGCTGCCCATTTGGTCTGGTGTGTTGTGGCGATCCTTCTTTGTAAAGGGTTTTCGTTTTTCAAGCTTAATTTTACGGAAAATAATGGAAGAGAATAAGAGGTTTCGGGTCTAGCCCACGCCCTGCCGTGCAGGAGGGATTTGGATATTTGAGACAATTAAGCAAACAGGTTATGGGCCCAAGCCAGACAGAAGACAATTAAATGGGCCCATGCCGAACCGTGGGGACATGGGCACCTATTCAAGGTATGGCGTGTCTCTATGCCCTTCTCATTTCCCAGGACATCCTTTACTCTTGAGCTATCCTATCCTCATCTTTACTTCCCTCGATGGGGCCATTCCAATGCTACAAAATTATTCAAAACGAAAATGTTTTAGCTTTATAAAACGAAGCAGGATTTCTTGATTTTATGCATCCTACTCTGATTCTCCCATTTTTTTCCTGATTGCCTTAACATTACACAAATTTCAAGGCAGATGCATTAGCTAAAATTACAATTGAAAGATCAAGAGCCATTAAGAAAAGCAATAATTAATATCACACAAACTGATCAGGAGAAGGGAACCCCAGATGTTTAAAGCAGGTGAATCCTCCATCAACAACAAGATTATGACCCGTTACATACTTGGCCTCATCTGATGCCAAATACAGAGCAGCCCTAGCCACATCAATTTCCTCGCATTTTGCTCCCTTAAGCTCCCCTAGCCCATTGATGAATTCCACAATCTGTTGTTCCGAAGCAGCAGGGTAAATTTGGGATATTTGGGCCACAGACATTGGTGTTGGTATTGGAGCAGGAGAAATGCTGTTGATTCGTATCCCATTTCTGCATAGCTCACTAGCAACGGATTTCACAATTCCATGAATGGTAAACTTTGATATTGTGTAAGGATGTGGGCCGAGCCCACCCATCAGCCCGCTTATGCTACATGTGCAGAGAATTGAGCCCGAGCCCGTCGGTATCATCATCCGGGCTGCATGCTTTATCCCCGCAACCGTGCCACAGATGTTGATCTGCATCACCCGGTCGAAGTCTTCCAAGTTAAGATCTGCAATGCTCGGGGGGATAAACGGGCCTGTTACTCCGGCATTGTTGTACATGATATCAAGTTTTCCATGGCGAGACATGACCGTGTCTACAGCTTTAGCAACTTGGGACTCCACCGTTACATCACATTTGACAAAATGAGCTGCATGGCCCAGATCATCGGCAACTTTTAGACCCATCATAGAATCAATATCAGCAATGACAACTTGGGCTCCATGTTCGACAAATTCATGGGCTGTTGCCTTGCCAAGCCCACTTGCACCGCCCGTTATCAAGGCTACTTTACCCTCTAGCCTGTTCACAAAGCATATAATCTAAATAAATTTGTATTTAATAACACTACTGATAAGTTAATATAATACCACTCATGGTGTGGAAGAAAATTATGCGAGAATTGACAAGACCAGTCGTCTCTTTTGACAAATGCTCGCAAAGTACATGAAACGTTCATAATCATAATGATTAGATTAGAATATCATGCCATTTCAAAGTCACACCAAATCATTGTTTGGGACGGTCGACGATGGAATGTGAACCAAACTTTCTCGATCGTTATCATCAAAGACGATTCGAATCAAAGAATTCTTCCACCGTTAGTAGAAAATACAATAGGGATGTTTTGAAAATGAAAATAAAACAAACCCAGAGAAAAATGCGGCAGATCTCGAGCTTGCTAGACCTGGGGATCGAAAACATGCATAAACAAAGGAAGTTGTGTGCCGTAAGGAATACAACAATTGAGAATCATTTATCAAGCGTAGTCGTCGTGTGTTGTTTGTACTGCTTTCTCTCCATATCAATATCTATGTCAGCCCATGCCGTTAATGCTGTATATTTATCAGCTCGAGGAAGAGAAATAGGAGGAAATTTGCGTTGAATTGTCATATTATAGACCTAACTAAGCCCTGTCTGTTGTGGCTAAGCAATTAAAAAGAGAAAGCAGTAGTTTTTAATCTCTTTCGAAAACCTGCTTTGTTACATATATATATTCATGTATTTGCAGACAGAACGTACAGTTGTTGAAGACAGGTTAAAAAAAGCTACCTTCTGGAATGCGCTGCAACCGTGGAGTAAAGTCTCCGACGGTTAGTGAACAGATCACCGGCGATAGACTTGAACTCTCTGCAGAAATTAACAGAAAGAATGTCAGTTCAATTACAATAGTTGCGTATATGGAAAATTCTCTCAGAAAGCATGTATATAAATGGAGACAGAAGGAAAGACAAAGCTGACTTGGAAAGTGGTAATGAGTATGACCTGGCTAATGATCTGAGCATGTCGACGACGGCTGTGATCTGATGATAAAAGAGAACGAAACTGAGTAGCAGCAGCAGTAGTAGTTGACTTCTGCTCTCTGGATCTCAGAGAGGCAGAAACAATTTATTGGAGAAGGAAGCAAATGCTTTGCTTCTGCAGTTGTATCACTATTACCCCCGTTCCTAGGCTGCAACACCCAAACACAGGCACAGGACACACTATTGCTCAGACACCAACCCGGACTGAGAGAGAGAGAGAGAGAGAATTAGACACTCATTAACAGACCTCACCTGTCCTATTTAATGGTCTTGCTATGAAACAGGAGAGCAATCACATGTGTTATTTTTGAAAGAAAAGAAAAAGGTGAAACGCCAAACCAATCCACTGATTCTTTTTTGAATTTTGCCTGCATGCTCTACAGTTGTGTGGATTGGATGTAAATTTCGTAATTTTTTTTCTTCATTTTTTACATTATATATAAAAAAAAAGTAAATTATTTAATTTTTAATATTTAAATTAAACTATTTTTAATAATTAAAATTAAATTAAATTAAATTAAATTTTAATAATTAATACATTGTATAAAATTAATCTATTAATATATAAGTGAGATTAAGTGTTGTGTAAAAAAAATTAAATTTATAAAATAATAATAAAAAAATATATTTTTTTTTATAAAATAATTTTTGTACAGCAATAAAATAACTAAGGCCAGCTGTAGCGTGACAAAAAATAATAATGTATAAATAAATAAATTAATTAATATACGTTGCATGTCAATAAGATTTGGATTCTCAACCTTCATAAAATAATATATGTGAGAGATCATGGTCAATAAGATTTGGATTCTCAAGCAAGATTGTCTCGTGGACCGACCATAGACGTCAACCCTTATAATTTATGTATAATTAAATATTTAATTAATTATCATTAACAACAAAATTAAAAGGGAAAGTGACCCTTTTCCAAATACTAACCTACACTCTCCTAAGTCCTACCACGTCTTTCCTTAATTTATTACTAACCACACGATGAAGAGAATGGGATCATTAATCATGCGGTTCATAATTGTGTAAATGAAATCCAGTTAACGATCCGGATTCAAAGGTCATGGCAAGATAAATAAATTAACTATTATTACATGATTTAAGTAATGGATAATGATTTTTTTAATATTTTATATTATTAATTTTTAATAATATATAAATATAAAAAAATAATAAAAAATTTTAAATCTTACAACATTCTTAAATCACTTTTAAGTAAAAAATAATAATAATAATAAATTATATAATTTAACGATGTTATTAAGATTAAAATAAAAGTTAATTTAGAATTAAGGTAATTAATCTATTTTTTAATTTATGCAATGTGAATATTTTTATTATAAAAAATAAAATCACATCATCCAATCAAAACATGCCGTGTCACAATTAATTCAAAATTAACGTGACAAATTTTAAACCCACTCTCACCGCCCTATACTTTGTTATCGAATGCACAACGCAAGTGTAAAGCAACGTGGGAACGAATGGTTAACACTTGACAGACACACAGCTTTTTTGAGAAGTGGAGGGTCCCAAAAGTGCTTCTGGTCTGAGACTGTTGGTGTCAACGGTAACTAGTGACTATTCTAAACCCCATCACCCCCCAACAGAGAAAGAAAAACAGAAAAAAAATTTTAATAGTCGTGGTTTTGAGTAATCATGGAAGGAGATAATAATGGTAGGGTGGCCAAAGCAATAACAGGGTTGTCATTTTATTGAGATTGCGGAGACAACCGTCAGACAACTCGATAATCTTACAAGCTGTACTGTTTGTTATCTGTCTGTTAATGCAAGCTCGTGTTGCTCAATAAAACTGCTTATTTTTAAAGTGCTTTGGCATCACTGGTAATTATTTATATGTTACTAGGGTTCAGGCAATGAAGGCGCTGCCGACTGCTTGACTTGAGAAGAAACGCCATTGCATGCGAGTTCAGAGTTTCTGATTTTATTTTTAATATATATACATTTAAAAATAATACTATTAGACAATAAAATTTATTATATTTAATTATTAATTAATAAATAAATCAGTAAAATATCTCATAACGTGTTAAATATAATAATTTTAGTATTTATAATTTTTTAATTAATTTTTAAAAAAATTATATTTATATATAATTTTATCAAATCCCCTCAAGTATTTAAAATTAACGTTGGATCCGTCTGGTTGTACGCAGAACTGCTTCAACGTACCAATCAACGGTCTTGTACTAAATTAGTGGTCAACCTTGACACGTGGCGATTTGCTAGTGATCCAGTTGGTGAGGATCATGTACGGGGCTAAAAACATACAAGAGACAAATAAAATTATGTTATTTATTATTAATTTAAATAAATATTCATATGCATGTATAATTATTAATAAAAAAATTAATATTACATCTTAATTTGTTTAATTTATATAATTAAGGTATGAAGTTAGTCTGTTTAAAATATTTTACTTATTAACAAAATTAAAATAATTTTTTAAAGATTTTAAGTAAAATTTTAAAATAAAATCCTTCCAACCACCTCTGCAAAAAACCAATATATGCAGTTTAAAAGAACCTTCAATATTGGAACAGTAAGCAGTTTCAGGAAGCCTAGGGGACTGGTCTGCTCTTGGAGGAGAAGAACCATCATCACCACAATAAACACGCATGAATTAAAGAGAGAATTAAATCCAGCCGCACTGGATTTTGTACTGTTTTGGCTTGCATATAAGAGAGTAAGTATTGTTTTGTCATGCGCACGAGTCGAGCAATTCTTTCCAATATTTTCTAACAGATGCTGATATATAATGGAAGAAGAAGAAAAGTTATCAGTTCTAGCTAACATGGAGAAACTCGAGAAACAATCCGTGAAGCTGAAAGTTCTATACAAATATGCAACAGACTTACATTTTCCCAATTCATATCGTCCACATGTGTATGAAGTTCTTGGCTTCTAATGGGAAATAGGCATTGATTGCTAAGTTATTTACCGTTTGGTGTAACTGAACTTCACTGAAGTAATGCTTTCTTGCACTAAACCATGAAGCTGGCTGGTATATTCTTGTTAATTTGGGCAATCTAGATCTCCTGGTAGGAAGGCAGCAGGAGCTTGAAGGGGTAAAGCAAATATTATGCAAACGGAGAAAGAATAACCCATGAGTCAATGGTGAACCCGACGTTGACAAAACCGTAATAGATGTGGGGTTAGCACTGAAGGTTAGCTTGCAACATAATTACCAGAATATATTCATTCTGACATGTTACGCAATAAACCCAAATTTGAAGCAATATCCAAATCATTTATGCAGCAGTGATGAATCAAATTGATAAGTGGCAACAATGTCCTGATGATTTTGAAAGGTATCTGATATTGCCTTGGACATGGGTCGTCCATTAGCTGAGGCATCAAATCGTGGAGAATTTGAGGAAATATTGACCAAAGTGATCGACGAAGTGAAGGAGTAATTATCTTATTCATTGACGAGTTGTACTCACTTATTGGAACCGGTGGCGAGGACAAGCGCTTGATGCAGCATACATTATGAAACCTGCTCTTGCCAGAGGGGAATTAAGAGTTCACTAGTTTGATTATATATACTTTGCACATGAATAGTTTTTCAAATCCAAACCATACTTTTATATCAACTGGATAATGACTAGATTCTGTTTCCGTGCAGTGCATTGGAGCTCTACCCTGGAAGAATGAAGGAAATGCACAGAGAAGGATTCCACCCGGTAACAGCGGTTCCAGTAGGTGTTAGCGGCTGAACCGTCAGCAGATGAGACGATAGATATACTAAAAAGGTTTGTGCTCGAAACATGAAGCTCATCACAGTGTTAAATATACGGAAAAATCTTTAGCTGCAGCAGCATCATTAGCAAATCATTATATAAGGTCAGGTTATCTTTGTCTGTAATTCATTGCTGATGTTGATCAACATTTTTGAACATTCAGAGCAATCTATTAAATACCCTTCTTTTTAAATTATTTCAGTATTTGTATTTTTAGCTCTTCATCGACCAATACAAGCATCAACTGGATTTAACTTGGTAACAAAAGACCAAATTCAAGAGGGTAGTAGCCTTATGGACTGGAATTCCAGCTGAAAAAGTTTCGAAGAAGAAACTCAACGGCCATTGCAGATGGAGAAAGCCACGCAGATGAACATTGAAAGCCAAACTGGAGCTGTTGAAGCAATTTAGCAGTGCCATTCGTAGGGCTCGCGTGGGCATTAGAGACCCCAAACGACCTTTATCAAGCTTCTTATTCACTGGACCTACTTGATTTGCGAAAACAGAACTAGCCATAGCCTTGTCTGCCCAGTATTTTGGTTCCAGAGAAGCCATGATCAGGATAGACATGAGCGAACACATGGAGAAGCATTCAGTTTCAAAGTTCTTCGGCTCACCTCCTTCCTATGTCGGCTTTGAAAACTGTGGCCAGCTGACTGAAGCTGTCCGCCATAGGCCTCACAGTGTAGTTCTCTTTGACGAGATTGAGAAAGCTCACCGCGATGTCCTGAATGTCATGCTACAGCTAATGGATGATAGAAGGACAGTAGATTTCAAAAACACAATCATCATTATTACTTCGAACAGGTGAAGACAGAAGCAGCCGAGGAGCTGAAGGAAAATTTCAGGCCAGAGCTCTTGAACATAACTATCTTCAGGCCAGGATTCATAAAATTGTTGAAGAAGTTACACTTAACAAATCCTCGAGAATAATGTATAGAGTGCCTTAATTTCCATTTATAAACTTGCAAAAGGAAAGGGCACAAACTTCATTACTAAAAAAGGTAATATAATTTAATAGAATAGTAAAATTAAAAAAAAATTATTTATTCAATTTTACATTGGGTTGCACGAAATGTTCACACCTCTCTTGGTGACCCAATAACTCCCCTATATCTATTGGATTTGGAGCAAATTCGGATAGATTCGACCCCAGCTCAACGGAAAACTGGCAGAGACCTCCATTGATAGATCTCACTCCTTGTCTTAACTCTACTTTCTCGCACATTCCCTTGTACTTGTACTCTCCGGTACAATGCAAGTGCATCTCTAATTCTAACTGCAAAGTGATGTGAGATCTCTGCCGTTTTGTACAATTTAAAAAATGGGATCCAATCAGTCCATCCAAGTTGTGGATGAAGAGAGCGAAGAAGAGGAAGAAGAAGACGATGGCAATGAGAATTCGAACACTAGAGAATTATTAGACAATCATTTAGTCAAGAAAGTTCTCGAGCAAGAACCAGAAATGCTGCCGTGCCACGCGTCGGCATCTCCGTTGTCTCCTCAGCTGTCCTCACTGGGCACGCCGCGGTTGGGACCCTCGATCAAAGTATGGGATCCGTACAATGTTCTGGCGCCGCCCCTTACGCCCCCGTCGTCGATTTACTCGCGGGGTTTGGCGGTGAATGAGGATCGAACGGTTACAGAGGTTTTTCTGTTTAGTCACGGGGAGTGTGCGTTGAACCTGAGACCAGATTTGGTGGGCGGAAGATGCCACCTGGCTAAATTGACAGCCAATGGGAAGAGGCAGGCTAGGGCTTTGGCTGTTTTGTTGAAATCGCAAGGGGTCAGGTTTAGTGCCGTTTATTCTTCACCATTGGATCGGGCCAGATCCATGGCGGTTTCCGTTTGTCAGGTACTTTGATTGAATTAACTTCAATTTGATTATGTTTCTGGTGTATTAATAGAAATAGTCTGTGCTTTAGTTCTACTGATTCTGAATATTCCGAGTATATAATTGGGAGTGCCTTTAGTATCAGGAAAGTGCTTTCAGAAAGAGTGTTATAGGATTCGTTTGAAATAAATAGTGTTTTTGCAATTAGCAAACACTTGACTGCCCTTGTGTCCAAGCACTTGATGAGTAATTCTAGAAAAATACTTTTTCTGAGTTTCAGAAATCCTTGAAGCGATTATTTATCTAAAGAAATTCTACTCAAAACTGCTTTTGGCAACAATGCTCCAGCATACTTTAAAAATTGCTGCTAATCGATGGGCACATTAAGATACTGTTTGTTCTCTCTGTCTTTCCTTGCGGTTTTCTTTGAATTACTATTTTCCTGTAAGAAGCTGCCTGTGTTGTGAAATAAGAAATTTGGTTCAATGGTTGATTGAGAATGCTGCATACCCATGCAGGAAATGAATTTTGCAGAGGAGCAGATACAATCATTGGATGCGCTTGCGGAGATGAGTCTAGGTCAATGGGAAGGATGCCTCAGATCAGAAGTATACACACCTGAAATTTTGAGCTTAATTGATGGATGCCAGCCTGATTTTTCTGCTCCATCTGGAGAATCTCTTAGACAAGTAGAATTTCGGATGGTTCAATTCTTGAATGATACAGTACTGGGGCTTTCTGAAAAATTGAGAGGTGATTTTTCATCATACAATCAGAGTGAGAGCCAAGGGTTTTCACACCAGAACTCACATTCCTTAACTAACTCAGTTCATGGACGAGATGTGTCTTCTCTCCCGACACCCCACTGGGATGTTCTGCACAGGCATCGACCGGGTCTCACAAGGAAGAAGTCTGGTAAAAGTCGTCTGCAGTTCATGACTACTACCGGTGATCATGAGGTTGAAGATGAGATGTCCCCTCGGGATTCAAACCATCAGAGTGATCTCCATGATTTAAGTGTCAGGAGCTCTTCGTTTTCTATGAATATGATGACCTCTTGTGTTGGTGTTTTTACACATTCAGTGCCAATTAAGTGTCTCCTCACAGGCCTTCTTGGCTGCAGTTCAATAATGTCACATAAAATCTGCATAGAAGATTCATCGGTGACAGTTTTACAGCATTCATGCAGAACAGGTTGGCAGATAAAAAGGTTAAATGATACTGCACATCTGAGGCTTCTCTAATTAAAGAATTCGCATATACTCATGTGTAGTACACACGTTGGATAATAATGTTAGTTGTTCACTATTAGATGGCATAATTTTGGTTTATTGATTGGGGTCATATGCTGCATCACATGTTTATCACATGAATTGATGGTACGTCTGCAACTTCTTGTATTCTTTGATATATTTATCTTCAGATTTGCCAATGCCAAAAAGAAAAAGATTTCGTTTGGCAGTTGAATCTTTGGATTGGTGATTCTATTGATTTATAACTTTTACCACAGCGGTTATAATTGTTTGAAACATTATCTATTTCCTGTATTTGGGAATCCTGTTTTTGAATTCAGGAAAGCTGAGGAGCTTGTATTTCGTATGTTCTATACAATTCAAATGGGGCTATGTTGAAAGCATGTGGTGCTGCAGAATTCCAAATGTCATGTTACCTGATGCCCCTGTAGTTCTTTTTGACTTGATTTATCATATGGGAATATTGATCATGCTATACTGTTTTGCATTTAGTATTTGAATCACTTGGACAAGGAGATTTATGAAACTTTTTGTGCTGCTCTGGCCGCTGACAAATACTAATGGATTTGTGGTAAATTTCTATAGGCATGAAGGTTGCCTGTGTTTCTATGTGAAGTTTGATTTTTACTTCTGCATGGGGATGAAGGGTAGTTTGAGAAAGATACAGTACTATATATATTCACCTAAACTTCTCAAATAAAAAAATTATCCAAAATTCATCAATCATTTCACACTTTCTTTGGCATTAGCTCTAGGACAGGACCTGAGAGACAAGTTTAGATCCCTTATATCATGAAAGTTGCCTTCGTTATCATGCTGTAATTTTGGTACACACAGAATGGAAGGTGAGAAACTGAGAATGCGAGGGCACTGTTAAATGGAATTACTCCCCCTTGACTGGTTCACAAACTGAAAGACATATTACAGGTAGCAGGGTCACCTGGAAACAGTGTGAGGAAAGTATCCTTGGTTAGATTCAGCATGTGAAAAAGAAAAAGTCTTGTACAGTGCAGCATTGTATGGATGCATGCATTGCCGCCTGTGCACATAAATTTTTACCTCACAGTGGCATAGTAAAGAATCTTGTTCTTATGACAGCACGAGACAAACCATGTGAAACAAAAGCTATTAATAAGTATGCCCCAGATTAAAACTGCCACTGTCTATCTCGTGATACGCAATAAACATACAAACCCCATACCTTTATCTTTCGCAAAATTCACAGTTATATATATATATCCCCGGATCCACTTCAGTTCTCTGGTGCCCATGGCTACTACTATGACCAGGTTATCCGCTGTTCTATTTACTGTCATCTTCTTTGTTAATCTGCATTTTCTTTGTTCAAGTAGTGAGCCCGTGATCTCGGCTTCTCCTGCTGTTTTGCCGTATTCGACTTCTCCAAATATGTCATCGTTCTTCCCTTCTCCGATTTCTGCAGCTTCTCCGAATTCAGAGGCATTAGCACCGATTCCTAGCTCGGGGGAGTTTATCGGAAAGAGTTCTTCTAGTTCAGCTAAGTTTAATGGTGGCGCTGTCAAATTTGCTGTGATAATTTGTATTCTGTTTGTTATTGCTTTAGCCTTTTGGGATTAAGTAGTCAGATGTATTTCTTCCCTAAGCCGTTTAAAGGAACTTGTAATATGCATTATGCATCTATTTGCATTGCATGGCGGGCATCCCCTAAGCCCAATCCGTTAATTATTTGTGCGGCCATTGTATGAAAATTATGTGTTCTTATTGGGCATGAGTGCAATTTACTGTAATAACTGGAAATAAATATTTCAACAATTAATTATTTTAAATAATATAATATTTGAGTACGAATGGCTCTTGTTAATTGATTTAACATACCAGCTAAATATCGGGAAGATTACGTGCTCCGTCAGATCCCAGAGGAGTGAATGAAGATTACAAAATCTGTTTCCGTTTTAACGAGAGTCTATTACAGCATCTGCAAACACCGATACTCAACCAACACAAACCTGACGACCTGGTTCAACAAGTACGTAGACAAGAACAATGTCTTCTCGTGGAACTCAGTCATTGCCAATTTGGCTCGGAGCGGCGATTCGGTGGAAGCTCTTCGTGCCTTTTCTTCAATGCGGAAGCTCTCTCTTAGACCAAATCGCTCCTCGTTCCCATGTACTATCAAGGCTTGCTCTGCTTTGCTTGACCTTCACTCGGGCAGACAAGCCCACCAACAAGCTTTCATCTTCGGCTATGACCAAGACGTTTTTGTTTCGTCAGCTCTGATTGACATGTACTCTAAATGCGGTGAATTAGGTGATGCTAGAAAAATGTTCGATGATATTCCTCAGAGAAATGTGGTTTCGTGGACGTCAATGATTACTGGCTATGTCCAAAATGACAATGTCCGTGAAGCATTATTGCTTTTTAAGGAGTTCTTAATTGCAGAGCGCGAATATGAAACTGAAAACAGCGACAATGTTTTCATTGATTTTGTTGCTATGGTTTCTGTTTTATCAGCTTGTTCTCGTGTTACTATTAAAAGAGTGACTGAAGGTTATCATGGGTTTGTGATAAAGAGAGGATTTGATAGCGTTGTTGGTGTCGGCAATGCTTTGATGGATGCATATGCAAGTAGTGGCGATGTGGATGTGTCTAGGAAAGTGTTTGATGGAATGGTTGACAAGGATGCTGTTTCGTGGAACTCAATAATTGCGGTTTATGCACAAAATGGGTTGGCCACTGAGGCTCTGGATGTTTTTAATCAAATGGTAAAAGGTAAAGATGTGAACTACAACGCTGTGACATTGTCCGCTGTTTTGTTAGCTGTTGCACATTTAGGAGTCTTGCATTTGGGCAAGTGTATACACGATCAGGTACTTGAGTTTCCTCTCATTAGAGTGATTTTCCATCATGCGCCATGTGTTGATTGCTCTTTATATTCTATTTTTTTGGTAATGACCAGTCTATTTGTTTTGGTTGTGTAGGTTATAAAGATGGATTTGGAGGAGTGTGTGATTGTGGGTACTTCTATTATTGACATGTATTGCAAATGTGGGCAAGTGGAACTGGCTAGGAAGGCATTTAATCGGATGAAGGAGAAGAATGTGAAGTCATGGACTGCCATGGTTGCTGGTTATGGAATGCATTGCCGTGCCAAAGAAGCTCTGGAGCTATTTTACGAGATGATAAGAACTGGTGTCAGGCCAAATTATATTACTTTTGTTTCAGTTTTAGCTTCTTGCGGCCATGCTGGTCTGGTGCAAGAAGGTTGGCACTGGTTTGATGCTATGAACCATGAATTTAATGTAGAACCTGGTGTTGAGCACTATGGCTGCATGGTCGATCTTCTTGGGCGAGCTGGTCATCTCAAGCAGGCTTATGACTTGATCAAAGGGATGAAGGTGAAACCTGATTTTGTAATCTGGGGTTCGCTTCTTGGGGCTTGTCGGATTCACAAGAATGTGGAGCTTGGGGAGATTGCTGCAAGGAAATTGTTTGAATTAGAGCCAAATAATTGTGGGTACCATGTCTTACTCTCCAACATATATGCCAATGCTGGAAGATGGAAAGATGTTGAGAGGACAAGACTGCTAATGAAGAATCGTAGGCTTGCTAAACCTCCTGGATTCAGCTTAGTGGAACTGAGAGGTGAGGTTCACGTATTCCTGGTTGGAGATAAAGGGCATCCTCAACATGAGAAGATCTTTGAGTATTTGGAGGAACTAAATGCGAAGTTGCAAGAAGTTGGCTATGTTCCCGATATGACATCGGTACATCATGATGTTGACAAGGAAGAAAAGGAAATGACACTGCAAATTCATAGTGAAAAGCTGGCTGTTGCCTTTGCAATCATGAATTCAGTTCCAGGCAGTACAATTCGGGTAATTAAGAATCTTAGGGTTTGTGGTGACTGTCATACTGTAATTAGATTGATTTCGAAGGTTGTTAATCGTGAAATCATGGTCAGAGATTCTAAGCGATTTCATTATTTCAAGAACGGTTTGTGCTCATGTGGAGATTATTGGTGACATTTATTTGATGGAAGAATGATTTGTTTGTGAAAATGTTAAGTTGGACCTTTTTTTTCTTTGATCACCGTGGTCATTGAATGGAAACATTAGCAAATCAATGCTCTTTGATAGAAGGTATAGATTTTCGAGAAATCCATAATGAATCAACTGTGAAGTACAAAAAGCAAGAAGCAATAGCCGCAAAGGCCAGATGGTTTCTCCCTGATGTTGAGATATGGGTGCTCGGTTTGAATGGATTTGTGTTATTTGTTTTCTTAATGCTGCTACTGACTCATTTATTACTAAATTTGAAATGAGTAGAGGGTAGGAGCCATGAGACAAGCAAGCAATCTGCTGACTGTATACAGTTTTCTCTGAAAACTTGGGAACTGTGAGAAATGCTGAGTTAAATTTAACATGCTGTTACTGCAATACATTATGATTAAATTAAGGAGAAACAACTGCAGGGTTTATTATTATGATCAGGAGTAAGGAAAGACAGTGTCTTGCTCGATTTTAATGCTGGGAGTTTCATGATGACCACCCTTTGAAGAACCTGTCAAGAGTACATCCTTTCAGATTGGATCGGCTCACCTCAATTGGAATTCTGTAAAGTGTATAGTGTATTGACGTGCTGTTTTGCTCACCTACCAGCGAATGAATCAAGAACAACCAGCTTTGAAGAATTTGTTGAAGTTTAATCCACTTAATCTTGACTTATGGAATTGGTTGCTCGTCATCTCAACTTTTGGGGATCTGAGACCACTCTGGAGGGCCCTGTTCTCCTTCCTTAAGCGGTCCATTTGTGCACGGAGGTCCTTAATGATTTTTCTCTTTTCTTCGTTTCTCTTTAACAACTCTGCTTGCTGCCTCAGACTCTTCTCCATTAGCTTTGTGACGCGAAATTTTAGCTCATGCCATGTACATTTCCATTCAGAAGTACCGATTACAAAGTCTTCAGTTGTCGCCTCACTTATGTCAGAGACTTTCGTCTTCATTTTTTCTTTGTTGGGACATTCTGTGGTTTCTTTTTCTTTTTCATTGTCTTTGATTTCAGTTTCTGTCTCCAGAGCAATCTCGCATGATTCAGTTGACATCAATTCATCTGCTAGCCTGTTCAGGTACTCAAAGTGAAAATTAACATTATTACACTCAACATCAGGATCTTCAACTACAGATTCAGATGGGGAATCAAAGGCCTCCAGTTTATAATCATTGACGCTTCCCCCAAATCTTTTCTGGCTTCGGCTCAGGTATCCAATTTTGCTGGAGTAGGAAGATGAAGTTGAAGACCCTGAATGAAGGACACGGTGTGATTTAGACCTCAGCTGGTCACATTGTGCTGCTAGAGAACGGTATGATCTGTTGAAATCTTCAACTGCTTGTATGAGTTTTGGTTTCCTGTTGTTATAAATCTGGTCTCTTTCGACTGAAGAACTGCCATCTTCTTCCAAAAGGATCATCATGGCCTCCATTTTCTTTTCCAACTCTGCAAATATATAAAAATGACATATCCAGAATCAAGATTCAAGACTCTATTATTCTCACTAAGAACCCTCTCCACCCAACCTAAGAGTTAAATGCTGGGATATACATAGGTTAGCAGGTCATAACTGTACCAATTTTATTGATTCTTCTGCAAATCTTTATGGTCGTAAACTTGAGTCATTTTTAGATGAATTCAATCAATTTCTATTCAGATTCCTTTGCTTCGTTGTTTGCTGTTCATTAGTATTTTCTATTTGCTTCCTTTTATTGGAGATTAGTCTGATGATCTTAACACGGCTGCATGCATGTAAGAGAGGGAGAAAGAAGACTGACCTGATAGAGTTGTCTGAAGCCATAGAGACTGGTGAGGACTGTCGACTTTATCAGGACCCCATGAACGAGAAGACTTATTGTTCTCCATTGAACCAGTTTGCTCACGAACAGAAAATGAATAGAATCTCTCAAGCTTCATAATGAAATCAAGCAGCCAAAACCAAAGCAACAAGTTAAGAATATCGACAGCTTTGCTTGCGGAGGTAATGAATTTGCACACAGTGCTCCCATTCCTTTCTCGTATATAAGAGAAACCACCTCAAATTCAAATAAATTCTTAATGACCTGAATTTATTGTGTTGATTTTCCCATTATGTGGAGCTTGATTTACTGCTGATTTCCCAGATTTTCCACATTTGGATAATATTCTTATTAATTACAAATTTATCTAGAGGAACACATTTATCAGATCATCCATTGGCAAAACTCCAAACTCAGCATGCTAATATATTTTCCTTTTCATGTCAAACTCCAACTAAAATGCAGGTAAGAGTGCTAATAATAGTCAATGTTAGGTCGGGTTGACTTAGAAATTAATTTTTTTAAGATTAGGTCAAGTCAGAAGACTATAACTCATCACCGACTTGGGCCCAGTCTTCAAATGTAAAATTTATGAGTTAGTTAGGTTTAGATTCAACACAATGCGAATTAATTAAATTTATAAATCATATTAAATTTTATTATTTTTATTCGGCCTAAATTCAATCTAACCCCACCAATACTCATAGGCCTCCTTATCATGGGCCAGTTTTTATCATTTACGAGGCCAACCCGGGTTGCCAATTCTACTTGGGAAATAATTTTGTTGTCAATGACCTCCCTTCGATTTGTAGAAATTGTAAAGGTAGTTGAACTCCTTTTGGGGAATCATTTTGTTCTATTACAGCTTTGGACTGAGGAGGAGAAAGTGCAAGTTGAAAATCGATGTTCCCAAAATATGTCGAAGGAATATGCCGAATCAACTGCTGTGCCGAGCTGGGCCTCTCTCTTAGAAACCGCCGTCAACAAATGGCATCAGCAATGCGCCATGCCTTACTCGCGTGGCTCTTGGTTGGGTTGTCCCAGGTATTATATTAATCAAATGGTTCTGCCTACAATTGCTTCCTCTCGTGTCATGGACTCACAATGCCTAATTCATAATTTACTATTATACCCATCTCATTCTCGTGTATTACATATATATATATATATACATATTTTCTGTATTAAATTTAAATGTCTTTTACCATTTTTGTTCAAAAATATTTATCTTTACTTTAATTATTTATTATTATTATTATTCAAAGCAACTTGTTACCAGTAATTTCATGAAATATTGTCAATTGTCAATTTTTTTCTTCTATATTACTGGGAAAGATCTTATTATAATTTAAAATTATATAATACAAATACATTATTAGTATAATAAATATTAAATACGTATACACATATTTAATTATAAATTTTATGTATACACTTATTAAATATAATTAATACTAATTTTTTTAATTAATATATAATTAAAATATAAATTATTTTATATTTTCTAACGCTTATGGAAAATTTTCCCGGCTACGCACGCCTTTTACCGAACCAACGTCAAGTTCCACACGCAACTCGCAGGGTGATTCCCTTTCAGCCTCAATTTGCAAGTTGGCAGTGTCAAAATAGTAATAAAACGAAAAACACGAGGGTAAATTAGGGTCGGTAGATATCGGGTATAAGTAAAGCGAGGGTTTCTGCCAATAAAACCGGAATTGTTCGATTTACATCACAGAGGAACAGGCGTTTGGCAGCGAGAGACAGGAAGAGAATAGAAGAGAAAAATACATTTCCCTTCAATTTGTCTCTTCTTTTTCTCTTCACTTTGAGATTGAACACAAATTTCTGAAATGGCTTTCTCCGAATCATCTGGAAAAACTTCTCTCGTACCGAGCTTCCTCTATTCTTGTTCTCCTTCGCAAACATCTTTTCCTTCCAACGCAGCCTTCGATGGAGCTGCCATGTCACCTGCGCCGTCGTTGACTAGAAAGAGCTTCCTTGTGGCGGCGCCGAACGAGCCGGGGAAGAAGATAGAGATGTACTCTCCCGCATTTTACGCCGCCTGTACGGCCGGCGGGATCCTTAGTTGTGGACTTACTCACACGGCCGTCACTCCTCTTGACCTTGTCAAGTGCAATATGCAGGTTCTTTTTCTACGGATCTGCTGCTTTTACTGTCGTCTTTCCTTGATTTTTTATCTTTTTGGTGGTAGTTTTGTATTCAGATTAGATCTGTCTATTATCCTATTTTTGTAATAGGTAAATTTATCTGCTAACTTCTCCTTAGATTGGATCTGCGATTTCAGTTTGATTTTTAATATCTTTTTATTTGTCGTTTTCTTTTGCTATTGTGATCATTGTGTTTCTGAACTCATTACTGAGATTTAGGGAGATACAACTTTTTTATTTTAAAATTTTTATTTTGTTGAGAATGATACTACTGTTTTTGCTCTGTGCAATCAGTCACGTGAGCGATATTTTGCATCTTTGCGGATGATTTAATACCAAAAGTTATTTTTATGTGATGAATGATCTTCCTAAAAATTTTGAAATAGAAATGAAAATCAGGAGCCTCTATAGTATTTGAGGCGACAGTTGTTCAATTCTTGGTTTCCTGTTATTTCATATCTGTCTGCAATGAAGTGCCTTGTTTATGCTCAGAGGCTAGAGGATATTAACTAACATTGAGATTTTTTTTCTTCAGATTGACCCTGCAAAGTACAAAAGCATATCGTCTGGTTTTGGAGTTTTGCTGAAGGAGCAGGGAGTCAGGGGTTTCTTCAAGGGATGGGTACCTACACTTCTTGGTTACAGTGCCCAGGGTGCATGCAAGTTTGGATTCTATGAGTTCTTCAAGAAGTATTACTCTGATCTTGCTGGTCCAGAGTATGCTGCCAAGTATAAGACCTTAATCTACCTTGCTGGCTCTGCTTCTGCTGAGGTGATTGCTGATGTTGCTCTTTGCCCCTTGGAGGCAGTGAAGGTCCGTGTTCAAACTCAGCCTGGTTTTGCCAGGGGTCTGTCTGATGGACTTCCCAAGTTTGTTAGATCTGAGGGTGCTCTTGGGTATGTAACGAAATGCCTTTTTCTTTTTTGTTTTCAGCATAGACTTTATTGTATGTCAGACTTGTTTCTAACCATCTCACTTGAATTAATGCAGTTTGTATAAGGGTCTTGTTCCTCTCTGGGGACGTCAGATTCCATGTAAGCTATCTTTCCTACATTGCTATATTTAGTCTTATTATGTATGGACTACATAGCTAATCAATCAATTTTTTTTCTCTGTTTGCCCATCTTAGATATTTGTTCTCATATGGCTTTTCCCTATGCCTAGATGTAATTGTTTGATTGCTTTTTTGTTGCATGCTCTTCCTGTTTCTATGCTATTTCTTTAAGGGTGACAACATCATCTTAATGTATGTGCATATGATTTGTGCTTTTGAAGACATCATACAGTAATTATATACATACAATGTGGTGCTTGAATCAGTTACTTTGAAGTTATGCTTCTGGAGTCACTTTCTTCATTTAGCTACTTTTAGCAACTTGAATTCTAACTAAGTTTAATGACCTGTTATCATTGTATTATTGCTTTTTGTCTTTCTCTAGATGTTATATGATGTTTTATATGCTTGCCTGCTTATTGGCTTCGTATGATGAAAAGCCTCCTCCAGTTTCTCCTTTCTGTTTTCTAACTGACAGTCCAAATTCCACTGGTTTCTTTAATCAGCATAAAATAACTTTGTTTTCTATGTTTGGGCCTGCCTAAACTCTGTACCATTGGTGACATTGATTGCCAAGCTTCTTAATTGGTGAAAGATGCTTTCTTCTTGCAGATACAATGATGAAGTTTGCTTCTTTTGAGACCATTGTTGAGTTGATTTACAAGCATGCCATCCCCACTCCAAAGGACCAGTGCAGCAAAACTCTGCAGCTTGGTGTGAGTTTTGCCGGTGGTTATGTGGCTGGTGTTTTCTGTGCTGTCGTGTCTCATCCTGCTGACAATCTTGTCTCTTTCCTTAACAATGCCAAAGGGGCAACTGTTGGTGATGTGAGTGTATACCTAGCATGATTTTTTTTTGCATAAAAGCTTCTATCTTGCTTTGTTTACACTCCTGTTTTCTTGTTGTGTAGGCTGTGAAGAAGCTAGGTTTGTGGGGTCTATTTACCCGTGGGCTTCCTCTCCGTATTGTCATGATTGGAACACTCACTGGAGCCCAGTGGGGGAATTTACGATGCATTCAAAGTTTTTGTGGGACTGTAAGTTATCTCCTTCATTGTTAAGTTTTACTTGGAATCAGTTTTGTATTATTGTGCTATTGATCAAATTGCTTATGGGTTTGATACAATCTTCAGGCCAACCACTGGTGGTGTTTCGCCTGCCCCTGCCCAGGCTGCTACTGAGCTTGCGAAGGTGTAAAACATTGAATGATCAAGGGAGTAGATTTTGTTGTTTTGTGGAGTCTGGGAAAACTTCATACTAGGGACAAATGAACCTATAGGATTATTCAAGGTGCTTGAGTGACTCAAGTAAGACTTGGAGTATTTTTTTAATTACATTTCAGAACTTGTTTTGGGCGATATATTTGCTTTTGCGGAGGATGGTTTTGTTCTCATTCTGGTATCTCATCCTTTTTTGTAGTTAGATCATATATTGAATTTCACTTGAATGTTAAGATTACATTCCTCCCCATCAAGAATAGGCAACAAAAATAATGGGCACAAGGGGAGAATACTTAATTTTATTTGCCCGTATTTCTTGTGATGCAGCTTTATTTTCAGTCAGATTGTGTTTCTATGTTGAGGCATAGAATTTATGCTTATAAGATCATTGCTACTGTTAATTTCGATAATGCAAGTGCCATTTAACTTATCTGCAAGTGTCATTTCCTCTTAATTGTCATCATCTTTCATTTTCTTGAAGATAGCAGTCACCATAATTTCCTTTCAGACTTTAAAGATTTTGATCTTTGATACCTCTGGAAGTTTGGTGTAAGTAAGTTGCAGATGGTTCGGTGGATTTCATTGAGGTAATAGAGTTGAAGGTGGTTAAAAACGAACAAAGGTTGCAACCGAGTACTTTGGCGAACGTTGCTAACTGTATAAGAACTTTAGTCTGGGGTCAGGCAAGACCTCTATGAGACCGCTTTCCTATACATCTGGGTTACTAACTATACTTTCCCTGTGGTATGATCACTGGGGATGGGGTATCGATCATCTAAAGCATGTTATGGTTCTAGCATAAAGGTCAGACGCCAGCCCAGCGGTACCATTTAATCGTATGCCCAATTGGGTATAAAAGTCTAATGGCTAATTGGGTATAAAATTCTGATTCCATCGTAATTATCTTCGCGAGTAAGATTTGATGATGAAGTAAAAGGATGAGTTGATAACCATCCGACAGCCTGAGCCGAGCACTGCAGATCTTGTAATAATGGGTATTCGCGGGATTATCAATCTGGATGATATATAACAAAGTGGAAAACTGTTCAGGGGCATAGATTGAAGAACACATCTGCAACTTTTGTGCTGCGGAATGTTCAATAGATTAATCACCAACATAACTGAAAATGCACCATAACTTGCAGATCGTTTATAGTACATCAAATTGAAGGCTCTCCATGAGTGTCAAACTCACTAGGTACAGAAAGCAAAACCTCACATTAACTCAAATACAAATTTCAGGTGGCAAGGTCTTCTGCAAATTTTCAAATTTCACCCCTCTGCACTAAAATGTGACAAGAACTCTGCAAGCCCGAGATCACAGGTAAACAACAAAAGAATTGAGTTATTGATTCTAATATACATATCATCAGCTATTATTGTAGTCAAGACGAATGCTCAAGGCTATGAATTTCTTACAGACATGGAACCAGTACTTGGCATCAAACAAGATTTATTGTGAAGGAGACATACGGATGAGCTTCCGCATCATCGCCCAGACCAACCATCCCTCCCACTTCATCTTCAGATTTCCAGTATGTGCTGCATCAGATAACACAAATGGGAATAGAATTTAGTAATATCAGACTGACAAACACAATGGATATAAAAATGTGCAAAGAGAAGACACTGTTTCCATGATGACTTTTCAGCATGAACACAAGAGTGAATTGAAATAGAAAAAAATTAAAAAACAAAAAAATGAGTATGCTTGTGAGGAATTCTTAAGGCACTTGTGCATTGGCTTGTTTCCATTCCTAAGACACTTTCTAGATGATAAACAATCAGTGAAAGGTGTCTACTATTAACCGAGGACTGAATCCATTTTGGACAAAAAAAAATTAGAGAAGTATTTGAGGAAAATAAACTAATGTTGTGTTCTCTAGGCATGGAAACAGACCTTTGGAATTTCAAAAGTGCATGCAGCTTAATTTCAGAAGAATCTGACACCAAATTCAAATGCTATGGCCAAATTCCATGCCATCCAAATGTTTTGTTCTCACATCATCATTGTATAATAAGTTGGAGAATTTTGTGAATAGCACAAAAACTGAGTTCAAAATTAAATTTAAGCAATGTGCAGAGTGGTTACACAAAAATATATTTGAAGCTCTCACCCCCCCCAAAAAAGCAGCCAAGGATATGGAACTTGAAATTATTTGAATAAACACCAGATACGACGATCCAAAGTAGTAAGCAAGGGGAACAAAAATTTCAACTTTAATAACTTTTTCTGTGATAATTAGAATCCAACCACTGGCATGAAACAAAGTTCAGTTTGGTTACCTATTTGCACTGTCACACAGTCCTTCAAGAATTGAGCGTACTTTCTTTTCACTCTTCACAGAAGGAGCTAAAACACACGCCTGAAGTTAACTCAAAACCAACTCTTAGTCAAAATGTAAAGATTGATAACAAAAGCCAAAGAGGAACATAAGAGTTTAATTACCAAGAAATTTGGAGGCAAACCGTATCTCAAAATGCTCTCTGCAAAGACACGTACAGCACAAAAGTGCATCCAGGAGCTAAAAACCTACAGACAGAAACCCCATTCAATGTGACATAAGTTATGAAGTCCGCCATAAAGAGCAAGATACACCAATGACTACAATATATGATAATGGTGATAATAACGAACACTACTGAATGTTATAAACTGTTGAATTATTCTTTTTCTTGGAAAAGATTGGTTTCTCTAATTTACTGGGTATAACTATAAGAACCAGTTTCAAAGCCATAAGCAGATTCAGTTGTATTAGGGCCACCAGTTCGCTACTTATAATATTGCAAGACAACCTTTTACTTCCAGTTGTAGTTGACAAATTTCATCACATAAATTTTATGCAGAAAATTGGAAGAAAATACCTCTCCATAACTGGTATAGCACCAGTGCAATAAAGAGCTTCTCAGGCTTTCCTGGTCGTGAACTAATTTATCTAGCTCCTGCTTCCGACTTTCTTGTGCTTCTGAACTATATTCAAAATCACGAATCTGAACACAATGAAAGACAAAAAATGTAAACCTGAATTAGAGACCTCCCATTAAGTCAAACATAGAACATACTTTTAACATAGTACTGCAAGATATCAATGCAGCTGTATTCATAGTACTGCAAGATATCAATGCAGCTGTATTCAGAGCACACTTAAAATGAGAATGCCAGAAAGTAAATTCCAGACGGAATAAGACACCAAGAAGATAATTATTGTAAATCAGAACCACTTGCACTTGAATATCACACTCACTTGGAAGCTCTTCTCACGTGCAGCAGTCCTGAAATTGTCTGCAACACGGCGAAATAGAGTAACAGTGTAAAGAGCATATTCATTATCCTCATACAAAAGCTTGCTGGACCTAGGGACCTGAAGAAGAAAAAAATACTTATATTGGTTAGTGAGACAGAAATCACGATAAGAGCAAAAGAGTAATGTAGATTTATTTATTCCACATGAATTCAATAGTATGATAGACATAAAGTTCAACTTCAGAAGACATGCTCAACTATTCAGCAAAGTAGCAATCTATGTCCCCTGTGCATTCATACAGTATTTAGGACTGAATAACTGGAGTCAGAATGTACAACTGCATAAATTATTCCTTACCACGTAGCTAGTCAGTGTCTCATAACTGGCCAACCAATCCTTCTGTGAGTACTTGGGAATGATTGCAAGGAGGGTTACTAGATGTTCTGAGGTAACGATGTCCTCTGGTTTCACCAGATTGGAAAGATCACGAACAGCTAAGCTGAGATAGGAAGAGAAGTAATTAACTAAGTAATTGAAATACACTATTCCCCACTAGTGAACTACAAATGCTAATACCTTCCACTTTGCTTTCGGTTAATGGCATTAAGCTGACTGCGAACATTGTTGTATTCAGCAACACGAACCTAACACAATACAGAAACAAAATTTCAAGAAACCCAGAAATCCAAGTCAATAAACAAGTTAAAAGCTAGAATACTTGAACCTTTAAACCATAATTAAGTTTAAATTTTTGGGAAGAGTCAGAATTCATATAGAACCTAAGCAAAATAAACCACTTGTTTTCAATTTCTTGCCACAGGAAACAAACAAGGTATCTTAACTGATGATTACTAAAGTTGAGACCGAATGATTAGGCTGGAAGGCAGTCATATGAATAAAGGAATGAACAAGTCAGAGTGACAATATCATTCTCATGAAAATTTTATCAATAAGAATCGATTGAGATTCAACTCCTTTTCAGGATGTCATGAGGTGTTTCACATACTGTATTGTATCCTTTGTACCCATCTACCTTATCACCTCAAGTAGCGAGTGAAAGATTAAAGGCAAAATATCAAACTTAGTCCCCAACCCACATCTACAAGTATTACAGCCATATAGACTATATACAAAAATTTCTTACTTAAAATAAGAATTCTAACTTACCATAGCCCTGTAGTAGAGCCTTTCATACCCAATTCAACAGACTGCTCTTTCATCTTTCAGCCAGTGGCAAAATTGGTTATAATTATATGACCATCACAGAATTTCTTGGTTTTATCATTTTGATAAAGACTACTTGAAAAATGATTCTATCCACCTAAGTATTCTTACTTTTACTATTGCTAAGCTAAGCTAAACTAATAATGACCTTTGCATTAGGCCATACCAAAACAGGTATCTGTTTTCAGTTACACCGCTCACACTACTTGTGAACCAACAATAATAAAGTATAATTGGCCAAATATTAGCATGTTTTATACTCTGTATTAAATATGAATGACTAAACAACACATAAATCCTTGTGGAGAAACAATACCTTAAGGTCATCTTCAATCTTTGCCACTTGAGTATGAATGCCATCCACAATTTCCCTCAAAGGTGACATTGTTGGATATTTTGCTTCATCCCAAACAAACCTTCCAACACAAACCAAACCAATTCAAAACAAATATTAATTACTCACAAAATTAAAACCTGTTTGAAAAATTCAAAGCAAGTTCACTAAATTCACTACATAATGCACAAGTTATCATACAATCAAATCCAGACACAAAATTCAAGCTATGTTCACTGACAGGGGATATACCGAGTGAGATAAGAATCAACTGGCACTCCATCAACAGTCAAAGAACTACTCTCAATTCCTGATGCTTTCTCCAATTCCTCAATTTGTCGCCTGATCTTGTGAGATACTCCTTCCACAAAGCTGTTTGACTGCACATTTTATCAAATAAGAAGGTGCTAAAAACTCACAAAACTAACATTCAGTAATGCATTATTTCACATGTTAAAATCAAAATCTGATTAAAGTTTCAATAAAAGGCCGTACATCGCAATTCACCTTAAAGTGATAATATCACAATCTACAGATCTAATTATCAGCTAACATACAGAATTCCGTTTCCCAGTAGAAATTCGACACATTCCAAAAATCAAACGATTTGGCCAAAAACAGAATCAAACTATGATGATAATTTTCCTTCCAGTGATTACAACGCAATCTACGGATCTAAATATTGGTAAGAAACAAACAGCGGCATATAATTTAAGTCTAAACTTAAGCGATGACAACTATTGACATTCGAATGGCAGCGTAAACTCGATGCTCTGAAAAAAATCCACAATTCCATGAGAAGGAAAAAAAAATACAAAGCCGTGTTTCAAGTATTAAAAACAAATTACCTTGAGTAGATCATCGCTAAGAGCGAGGAGTGAATCTAGGGTTCCAACACGGAGATTTGGTATATTAAACTGCAAAAACCAAAACAAACTTCATAAGACAATGAATGAATGCAAAATAATATAAGATAGTTTGACGATCAGATCTGAACGTACCCTGTAAAGAAGAGTATCAAAGGAATGCTTGGAGATTTGTTCCTGTAAACGATTCCAAAGAGCAGTGGCTGAATTTTGTACTGGAAGAGACACTACCCAGTACCTTGACGCCATTTCACAACCGCTTTCAGGATTTCTTCCGTGTCTGACTGTTGCTTGCGGGTGTTAATGAAGGAGCTTGTTTTTTGCTAATAGCTAGAAAGATCAGAATGTTATCAATTTTAAAGAGTGCTATTTTGGATCTTATTTGGCCCGTTCCCGTCTCACGTGGGAAAAAAATCCGGAAAATAAAATCGCCAACCGTGGGGTTCGAACCCACGACCACAAGGTGAACAGCCTTGCGCTCTACCCACTGAGATAGACGGACTAGAATGCACAAAAGTTGATGTAAAGTTTGGGCCAAACAATCAGTATCAATTCGACGACCCCGTTTCATCTTTATAATGTTCGTGTTACAATTTTTATGATCTTTCCAGCACTAATATTCAAATTATAACTAACTTCAGAACCAAAGTGATTCCAGTATTCTTTGTTGAGTGGAGGTGGTGCAATATTAACAATAAGTTAAAGCAAGGGTAATTATCATTTTAATGGAGTAATTAAGCTTGGCATGGCATGGGTTATACGTGCTACAATAATGAGATTAGAAATAATATTAGCAACTTACATTGTTCAGGAGAAAACAGCACAGGATCCATATATACGATGCAAGTTTTCCTCTTGCTACTCTTTATTACATTTATACCTTGACATACAACAAAAGGCAGGGGTGGGCACTAATGTGTTCTAGTAGAAGTCATCAAGAGATATGTTCTCAACAGATCCAAAGCTTTCCTGCAGAGATCCAAATCTTGAGTAACTGGTCAGTGAACCACCCAAAAAATCCAGTGGAGAGTCATTTGAGAAGGCTGTGGTGTCATAAATAAACGACATGCCGGTGTCGTCCGCCATTGGATAATTCACATAGTAGGAGCTGGACCTGTTAACTTCGTAGTCATTGAGGAGGATGTCATTGACAGTATCACCTGTGAAATTAGCATATACATCTTGATCAGAAGCCTTTTTAGCCTGAATGACCTGAAAAAAAAACGGCGAGGAAGAACTTTTGTGAGTATACAAGAGAGAAGCTTATAGTTTCACTACCCCAAAGATGTAGGATGTGGCGTGGACGACATACATAGTTCTGGTTTTGATTGTCTTGATACACAATGATGAAATCCCCAAGTTGTAACCCATGCGTGTTAACAAAATCCCCTGATAGAATTCGGCCAAAAGATGCAAGGTTGAGGAAAATTCATTGTTCGAAGAATGACCGATGTCAGACTGAAAGATAATTAAGTAGGTGAGATAAATCTAATTACCAGTATTTTCAAGTACGTACATTCGACTGTTATTATTAGGCCAAAACCTGCTCATGAAATAAAGAACGTTAGTCGATTAACCTTTTAATATTGTAGAGAATACAAACTACCAAAGAGAAGTACTCCCGTTTAGGCTAACAATTGGCAGTCATTTTGAAGGAAAATGCAATTAAGCATGCATATATTACGATGTCGCATGCATTATATTTTGTCACATATCTTGCTACCATTGAGGAAAGCCAGAGACAAATGATAAACCTGTACTTGAAGCTCCAGACATGCATACCATCCAAGTCATCCATGCTGATAAAAATCCCTTCCTTGGATTCGAGCACGGGGAGGTGAGCCTCGGCTGCTTTCTGAAACAAAGTTCATCGTGATGAAATATCTGTAGTTAAGTTCGACAAATTTGACATGGGCGATGATTTGAGCAAATATAAATCTAGAACTACAGAAGTACTACAGATTTCGAACCTTTGGCAGGATCATTCTCCTGAGGGAGCTAACATCACTGTTCTTAAGTTCCTTCTGGAAAAGGAATGTCAGCCTCTGGGGATCAATCACCTGAATAAAGCATAAAGAATATTTTGGAATCGGCAAATGAATCAATAAAAAGAAGCATGCTAAATTGTAACCGAAGCCGGCAGTTAGTTAGGTTCATATACAACAAGGAATCATGTCTCCAGCATTTATTTGATGACCTCAAAACAATCTAAAAGACCAAAATTAAGGTGTACGGTAAATTATCTAACCATGTCTCCAGCATTTGTTTAAGGATGGTAAATATGCTAAAATAGGGAGTGCCCAATTGAATTTGGCACGCACATATATTTGGAAGACTGACGAGTAAATGCCAAAATGAAATGTGAAGTCATAAAAGAACGAATGAAAGGGATTTCTCATGGCACATTATTCTATACAAAAGAGTACTCGAGGTTAAGATAAAACTTCCTAACGACATAACAATTGGTGATAAATGTTACATCAGGATGTCTTTCACATGCCTAAATCCGCAAGTAGGAGCATACCAGGTGTGATGTGTGAATGATTGACTTGGTATACAGCACTAACAGACTCTCTTTACAAACCCAGAATATAGCAAACAATTACCTGCATATTCTACCATCTCTACACATAGAAGAGATCACAGATCACAAATCAATTGAAAAAAGCAAACGCAACTCAGAAAAATATTAACAAAGATGGATACTGCAAACAACAAAATTTGCTCGTTTGATTTTCTTTGCAAGATGAAACAAGAGAGACCAGTGAACCTGTCTCTGTAGGGAATCGACACCGACAGAACCATCAAGTTTCATAAATTAATTTTGAATTGAATAAATAATAAAAATAATAATAGAGTGAACTTAAAAACAGTCAAGCAAGGAGCTGCTTCCAAATTAGCCGAAAATAGATTTAACAAATAATAAATACTACCAAAATTAATAACACTACAAGAGTGGACAGAGATGGGATACTGTTAGTGCTAGCTACCTTGTAATAAGGGGAAAAATAATAATAATTAAATTCATAATTAGAGGAGGGAAACTATACCTGAGTGGCTGAGCTGAACAGTCAAATAAAGTATATTTAAATAGAATAATATTCAAGGCAAAATTATCGATCGAGGAAGAAAGGAAAGAATCTCACACGCGCGGGAAGAATAGGAGGAGGCTTGTGCGAGGTGGAGGAGGAGGAGGAAGAAAAGGCCAGAAGATTGAAGGAAGAAGATCGTCTCTGTCTGGCCATCCTTTTCTTCCTGTTGATACCAAGACTGGTGACAGCAGCTACAAGGTCACGGGTTGACCCGCCATGATCCGATCTAAAACGGGTGTTGTCCCCCTTCACAGTGACACCTTCAACACCTGCCATGAAAGCACAGGCCTCGGTTTTCTCATGAACGCTACTACTAAGAGCCGTTTGTTCCATCATCATTAGGGTTTTTTGGGCCAGAGTCAATTATATTGGTCAAAAAAAGGAAAGAAAAGAAGAACCCACTATTTGCTTTAGATTGATTTCAGTGAGAGACTGTTGTCTCTCTGCTAGCTGTGCAGATCGAAACTACCGGTGATGGACGCTCGGCAATCACGAAATGGGGGTTTGGCTTTAAGAGAAAGGCAAGCCTTCTTTAATTTTCTATTTTTAGCAAGACTTTGGTGAATGCAGAGCCTGGTTCTTGTGACATTTGTGCATTATTCATTCATGCTTTCTCTTAGATCTTTTGTTCTCATTATAAATTTATTGATATATTATCAATACCATACTGATAATCGTAGGGTTAAAAAATTGTGTGATGGGTAATGGAGTTTCGGGTGATATTTCTGAAGCCAAAAGTAGGGTTAGGGTTTTCTGATCACAGTCACTGTTGTTGGTGACAAATGTGCTGCAACGATTCATGGTTGCTTTTAGATCTTTGTTGCTGTCATATACTTGTATGCATTTCTGTGAGATGATAAACTGTATGGCGTAGAAAAAAGGAGAAGATTTTAACTAGGGTTAGGTTTTGTAAACTTAGCTAGGGTTAATATTGAAAGAAGAGAAGGTGTGAAATGGGATGATGAGGGGATGGCTGGGAATGGCCAAGAAGAGTGTGACGAATGGAGGGTGAAGGAAGAACAGGTGTTGCAAAAGTTCTGATTCAATGCAACAGAAATCAATGGCGTTTGGGCGTATGTACGTATTGGACTCTTCATCTCTCAATGTATACTTAAAACGACAATCTCTCTCTCTCTCTGAGCGTAGCTAGAAGGAACTGAATTGATCCCTTTCTTTATACGTAGAGGAGAGGGAGTAGTTTTTGAATTCTGAAGGTGGGACAGAGAAACCGCTATATATTTGTCTTGGTTTCAGGCAGCTTGCTTTCTTACTGAGGTTTAAGTAGAGGAATTGGCAAGTGTTGGGTATTATGCTCGTACTAGAAACAATTTGTGTGAGTGAGTGAATAGACACACACTTGGGTTGGGTGTAAAATACAAAAAAAAATTAGACTAACATTAACACAATACAGTTAGACTAAATGAACTAAAACCATAATAATGACATGTAAAATTATAATTAAATGAGTAATAGGGTTTGTTACTCAAAGTAAAACGTGAACTTTGAAAAAGTCGGGTGCCAATCCTGAGTCAGGGCAGCCAAGTTCCAAACATGCAAGGAGCTTCCGGAGATTTTGTATTCATATTCTGGTGTATTGATTATGCAGTTTTACTCTTTAGTTATAAAATTAAGAAAATTGCAGAAACTTGCGGAGAGCAAAAGCTGATATGCATATAATAACTGGCCAATTTCACTCTTTGTTAATTACTGTTCTATCTCAGCCTGTGAGACAGAGGCACTCCAACCAAGGGGCCGAAGGCCTCCTATATCCAGCACCACGAAGCCTCATAGAGGTCTGAATGGACTGCAACCCACTGCGTAAGATGATTGCGGCTCAAAATGTTGATACTGCCGCCGTACGAGGGAGTGGTAGAACTGATAAAACAGGAAACGTACATTTTTGCGATAGAGTAAATTAGGGTTATGTCCGAAAAACATTAATCCCCGCTGTATTTCAGTCCTAGCTTTGCCTTGCAATCAATTCTTGAGGACACAGCGAGCCAGAAGCAGGGGCAAACGTGGCACAGATGCTGAATCACACAGCATGCAGGCAGACATATTAAAACACTTCGGAACAACGGTCATTAATCAATAAAAATATGTCATATATTTTATTTATAAAATTATAATTATCTTTATCATGACTGATTAATTTTAAAATAATTATTGTTTTAATATTAATAACCAAACAATTATAATTCAAGTATAAATAAATTTGGCCAAAATGAAGGGAGAAAAGGGTGCACACAATCATTCTGAGAAAAGTTAAATAATTCTCCCAGCACGGTGAAACAAATCAAAAGTTTTTGCAAGGGTAGAAAGTTGATAGAATCACCCACTACAACTAGCAAAACCGATTTCAAATGCAAAGGACAAGGGCACCAACTTATAGCTACATCTGTACAACTCATTGAAAGACAAGATAGCATGAATAATTCTTTGAGAAAACAAAAGAGAGAGAGAGAAGAAGAAGAAGTGTGGATTTCTTTAATTTGACCATGTATGAGATCGGAGGCACTGATTCTTTCAAAGCCAGTTACAGTATAACTTAAACTATAAGAGTACCAACCATTACATACTGATGCTTAGTCTTTCTTATAGTTGGCCTTCTGATGCTGCATGAAACTGCCAAATCAAGGGGGAAAAAATAGCTCCGGTTTTACTCAAACTTCATCCTTTCCTCTTGTAGTTGTTTCTCAGGTTCAGCAGGGAAGTATTTAATACCCACAAGGTCACCAACCCTACTGATAGCCTGATAAAAGAGAAGCAGACCAATTCAGGATGTACAGTCCATATAAACTAAGAAATAATTTAATATATTAAAACAGCTAAAATTTGAAAGATACGCTCTGCACCAATTTAAAATGGACAGATCTAAAATATCAAAAATCTGCTACTTGCATGCTTCAAAACACTTCAGTAAAATACATATAGTGTGCAATTGCAAGCATATGTGTCTAATATGCATCAAGGATCCACGTGAAGAGCACCGATCTGGATCAATGAATCCTCGCAACTGTTCTCTCTCTCTCCCTCTCACACACACACACGTGCATACAACAAATGACACATTTCCAATGGTCTTCCATTGATCAGAACTGACCTCCAAGGCTTTAATCAGATCTTCCTTGGTGTGCGAAGCAGATACGCATATTCGAGCCCTCGCCAATAGAAGTGGGGTTGCTGGAAAACCAACAGACACAATAGCCACCTACAACAAACACCATTTTATAATTGGTGACATCTATTTAAAATTTTACCACAAAAACTGTAATCATATCATAGAACATAGAGCCCGATGCACTCACATTCTGCTTGAGGCACTCTCGTGAGAAGGCAGGTATTTTGGCAGGGTTGTAAATCATAATTGGCAACACTGGGGAATCATTATCCCCAAGAACCTCAAACCCCATTTTTTGCAGTTCTGACCTAAAAAAGTTGCTATTCTCACGAACACGCGCAAGTTTCTGGGCACCTAAAAAGGAAACAAAAGCATTTAACATTGTGATCAATATGAGCAAGAGACATGGACCTTCCCCAAGTGCTCATACTAATAGCTGAAACAAAGAAGATAGGCAAGGAATCCCTCTGTACCTCTACAGGAACCATCCTGCCCAAGAATAACCTTTATGGCAGATATGATTTGTTCTGCTGCAGGTGGTGAAATTGAAGTTGCATAAAGATGAGCAGGACAAGTGTACTTCAAGTATTGGATGAGTTCCTTCAAATTAAGAAGTTTTGATATCATAAGAATGCATTTGATGGTCTATGATTCATTTATCTGCCCCCCAACCCCCTTTTTCTCCTCCCCTCATACAAACACTTGAAAGTGAATTCATTCTGATAGGGAAAAGTTTATTAATGGTGAGTGCAATTTTACTGCTGGGAGATAGAATATTGATGAAATACACAGTAAGATAAAATTATGGATTGTGCTCAACAATAATTTAGGAGTATAACATAGAATGCCAAAAAGCAAACCTTAGAACCTGCAATGTAGCCACCACATGATCCAAATGATTTAGTAAAAGTTCCCATCATGATATCCACATCGGCGATATCAACTCCTAAGAGCTCACAAACCCCTCTTCCTGTTTTGCCCACTGCTCCTATGCTGTGGGCCTCATCCAAGTATGTATATGCCTATAACACAGCAATAAGACTGGAATAGTACCAAAATACACACACATATGAAACAATATCTCAAAGGCCCAAATAAAGTTAGAAAACATGCATAACAATAAAGTATGGTAACAGCACTTTGGTAAAAATCATCATGTCCAAAACATTGTAGAAAGCAAACACTTCTGTGAACACACAAGAAAAGAGGGAAAAAAAGGGAGATAAATTCATGATAGATAACTAAAATTCAATGCACATACTAAAATGACAGTCATCATCTAGCACAACCTTATACTTCTTGCAGATTGCTATAATCTCAGGAAGTTTGCAAAGCACCCCTTCCATGCTGTAAATCCCCTCCACAATGACTATGATCTTCTTCCAAGGTCTATGCGTCCTTGGTTGTCCCTCTGCAATTTGTTCTCTCAAGACTTCCTCTAAGTGAGAAGGAGCTGTAAATGAAATGGTAAAGGGAAACCATGAGCAGAAAACTCTATAGTATTACTTGTATTTGAAAGAAAAAAGGCACCATTAATGTACAACATAGACGCTTTTTAGTTTGTTCATAAGATAACATTATATGCCACCATGGCATATTCAGAAACTAAAATTAACCAGCTTGACACTTTATAATCAAGTCAGAAGCAATACAACAGAGAGACTTACTATTGTGTTGGAAAACACGAATAGTTGCTCCAGATCCTCGTGCTCCATTGACAATGGAATTGTGGTTCAATGAATCACTGATAATCAAGCCTCCCTGTGAATAAAATTGACAGGAGTACTAATAATCAACTCTCTAAAGTAACAAATCATGTTCACAAATAGCTCTCACTTGTTAAATAACAAACCTTCCCAATCAAGACTGGAAGGATAGCAGAATTTGTCACATAGCCCATGCCAAAAACTAAAGCAGCTGGCTTTCCAATAAACCTGGCAACACAATCCTCCAACTCATTGTGCAATGCCGTTGTGCCTGATGGCAAAACTGCATTTGTAAAACCTTATACAGACAAGTGTCAATGCAAAATCATATAACAAAGTAATGGACTCACCACCATCCACCCGGCTACTGCAGGTGCTAGGACAATATTTTTTCAATGTCTCAATTACTCGGGGTGTACAATATTCATCTGCTGCACCAAAGCCAAGGTAGTTGTACGATCCTAAATTTAGGCATTTACTTACATTATTGGTTCGTCTGCATCAGAATCATCAGTCATACAGACATACAATGTTGAGGCGACCTATATGAAGAAGAATAGAAACTAAACAACCCTATGCCACAATCATCTAAAACAAATGAAAAATCTTACGTCAATGTCTTATTATTGTCATTGGAATATCGTTCAATCACATCAAACCAGGCATTAGGAGCACTTGATATCGGTCGCGCAAAACAGTCCTGCCAGATATAAGGTTGAATAAATACATTATATACACCATATTAACAGTAACCTGCATTCTGAATACTTTCATTCATACAATTTACAATCAAGTGAAACCAAGTCAGAATAGAATAACATAATTCCTTTGAACAATGCAGGAAGTTCACTACAACTTATCTCTTAAAACCAATTATACACACCTTGGTCTTCATTCATTAGCAACCCACTAAATACTCTTATCGTCCATAGAACTATTCTTTTTCCCACTTCACTTGTCAAACCCTTTCCTCTAGTGAGAATTTAAAAATGCTTGAGTAATATCACTTCATAAAACTCCACAATTCATATAACATCAAATTTTAAGCCTTGTGTTGCATTACTCTTATTTGTAATTCATAATGTGACAACCAAAAATTGTTAAGGCGCTAATAAATGAAACTACTTTCAAAATTCGATTTTTGTACCATAAAATAACACAAAAAATTGTAGTTCATTGAATTCTCACAAATAGCCAAGTCTAAGTTTAATTCACTCATTTAAAAAAAATGAAATCACCGATCCTTTCCTGCTAACACAAGTAAATAATTTCGCAATTAGATCAAATCAAACACCAAATACCTGAATTCGTTGAAACAAGCGGCGAGTATAAAAATCTTCGAGTCCTAAGCAGATTGGCGCGTATCCCTGCTTCACCAGAATCAAAAGTCAAATGAAAATAAAAAACAGACACGCAAGCAATCACCGCAACCGCCGGCGAAGTATTTATCACCTGAAGATTGTTGGTACTCCGCCAGTCAATAATTTTGCGAAAGAAATCTCTGATTTGGCCGAAAACAAACAACAACCCGTAGCTAAAGTACGTTGTCAAAGCAGTTATGTACGGAATTGCAATCATCTCTACTTTAGAAAAAGAAAACGAGATAATGTAATCAGGAAAGATGAAGCGCAGATCTGCGTAGGCAGAGAATGTTGGAAGATCCAGGTGGGATATCCAACTGAAGAAAGGACACCAAAGTTGACCCGTATGAAAGGCGGGCAGGATTGAGAGAATTTGTGGGTTGGAGGTTGGATTGGCGAAGATTCGAGATAGGGTAATGCAGTGATCTGGGATTCTGCATTTTAGTCTCAAACGGAAGGAGCCCGACCAGACGGAACGGTCAAGGTCAACCAATTCTTTTAGAATTGGAAATTTTAATTAATTTTCAATTTAATTTAATAGAATAATAATTTTTATTCAATCAAAAAAGATTTGTTAACGGGATCACGTTTTATAACATAATAATCAATTTCCGGCGACGATTAATATACAGTACCTTCTCTCGTTAATTAATTTAAAATTATATTATAAATAATTTAAAATATTTAATAAAAAATTTGTAATGCCTCGGACAATCCCTCGATTCTCAGTAATTAAAATAAAATATTAATTTATAATTAATTGATAAATATACTGAAGTAATTAAATTAAATTAATTAAAAAACAGGGCGGGCAAAAATAGAAAAAAGGACCCCAAACATAGAAACCCTAACTAGTAACCACTTGATCTTTGCAAAACCCTAAAATTCTCTTCATCAAGGATTTAAAGAAGAGATTCAATGGTGGAAACAAAGAACCCAGAAGAACCCACATTGCCGTCGAAGCGTAAACCCGATCTAGGCTGCGAAGAGAACGAAGAACACCCAAACAAAACCCAAAAGCTGCAATCTTTGAACGACAATTCTCGACCTTCGGAAGACAAGAACCACGACCAAGAACGCGTTAATTCAGATGCTCAAGTGCGCAACGACAAAGAAGATGATGACGACGAGGACGCGGACGGTAATGGAGAGGTTGTTGTGGATAGAAAGGGGAAGGGGATTTTGATAGAGGATGGAGAAGACGACGGGAGCGACGACGACGACGACGATTCGAGCGATGGCGGGAGTCAATCGGAAGGAGACAGTGATTTGTCTGATGATCCGTTGGCAGAGGTTGATTTGGACAATATTCTTCCATCGAGGGCTAGAAGGAGGGTGATTCGCCCTGGGGAATTCATTGCTAACGATCTTGACGACGACGATGATAGTGATAGTGTTGATGCTGACGCGTAAGTTGTGGAAGGTTAGTTCAATTGACTATAATTAAGTAAAACTGAGCACAGTTTGTCGTTACATCTTCGATGTAGTATTAGTATTTTGATGAGATTACTTTAGTTTTCAGTGATGTGACAATGTTGTAACCTAATCTAAAGATACTCTTTTTTCTTTACTTTAGTTTTCATGTTTGTATTTCTTTTTCGCACACTACTGAAGACCTTGTTCTGCATATTCTTGAAAAAGCATATGTTGATGATTGAGAAACAATGCATTTGAATCTTATTTCTAGTTTTCTGATTCCTGTGAATTTATGAATGCATTAAATTCTCTGACATGAAATTGTGGATTTAATCGAAAAGGTAGAAAGTTCACACTTAAAGTGGAAGAAACAAATTGCTGATTTTGGATCATCTCATTCAAGTTGTTTGAAATTATCTCCAGCAAATGATGTAGCAACTAATGGTGAACTTTTGAGGATCTGTTGTTTATGGAGTGGGGTTTGGATCTCTTTATAATTGTGAGAGTCATTGGATGATAATGTTAATGGGTCTAATAAGATATGAGTTATCATCCTTTTTTTTTCTTTTGTTTATTCTCGAGGAATGAATTGCAGATTTCTTTTTTCAGGATTGCGGCCTTAAGCTTATCGGTCATGGTTCACACATGTTGCTTTGGATTTTTCCAAGCTTTTTCAGACTTTGAGTAACTAGTTCAATTGTGTGAACACACTTACAAATTACCTGGTTGTAATACATATCCTTCCTGCAGAACACCTGGAGCTTTTATCAGGTTTAGTGAAGTCAACCCTAGTTTTGATCTGCCATTCAAGATCAATTCCAGTTGTGCATTTTTAATTTAATTACAAATTTGTTTTCTCTATACCTTCTAACTAAGAGTTGTGGGAGTTGAGACCACAAAGAAATTACCTTGTGTAGTCTATTTAGATAGGCTCGTAAATGCTACATTTATGGGTTATGGACAAAGTTGGTAGATTCATCATTATACTCTTACAAAGTTACAATAATACAGGTTAGAACATCATCTTATGCAGTGTTCATTTTTTTTTAATGGAAAAAGAAACTCACCATTTTATTCTGGTTTATCTAATTGATTGATTTTATGATGAAATTATTATTATTTTTGGGTGAGCATTACAGTGAAATATCAAGTACTTTTAGTGGTTTGCTCAACATGAAATCAGTGATTTTTTACCATTCCCGCCTTTTTTTTCAAATTCAAGTTTTGAGTAAGAACATGTTTAATTCAATCTAATATATGATGTAGTTGAGGTAATGTCTCCATAAGTGATGGCTTATCAGGTCATGTTCTATGAGTCTAACAATCATGACTGGGCTATCTGGACCTAAGTTAACCCATAAATTAAGCCACTTCTTGGTTTGGGCATGAAGGTTTTAAATTAGATTGGCTATGTGTAATTACCCAGTTGTTTTGCTGATTTGACCCACTTACAATAGCTTGCTTCTGTAGAATTGCCCCAATGAACAATGACTGCAATTCTAGACAAATTTTTATGATAGGATTCCTTATTAGGTTTTCATCTGTGGAGTAGCAAATCAAAATTTGTTATTACCACAATGGTGGAATTGCCTGGATCAAATTGTAGTGCAGTATCGACTTTTAAAATATGGAATTCTGTTTTCTTGTTCCATTTATTTAAATCTCTTTGATGAGCCTGCTGGATATTTGACTCTGTCAGCCCTTGCCTTATATGTATATATGTGATTATGCTTTGTACATATCTGAGTTATTTCTCTTTTACAGGCCTCTTATGTGTTTAATGTAAGTGTCTTTGTCATTCCCCGTAACATGGATGAAGCACTTAAAGATAACTTGAAATGCGATTTTCTTGTTTCAGTAGGTATGTGTGTTATTTTATTCTCTTTGATTGAGTCTGCCAGTTACATTATGTAGATGGATGAAGCACTTAAAGATAATTTTAAATCCAATTTTTCTTGTTTCATTTCTGTATTTCTTTGTAAACCTGGTACATAACATATGTAACATAGACGAAGCACTTTTCTTATTTTGCTTGGACAATTATGTATATAATAACTTGGACAAGGAAAATATACATCGCGCACATGATGATGACTTGTCTTGCTATTGGATGAGTTTACTTTACAGCAGTATAACAAACTCTACAACTTGCTGAAGAACTTATTATGTTCGATGGTTGAAACAGATTTCTAATTTCTTCAATTTATTTTTTATGAACTTGGAATGAATTTGGATGACAAGGTTGAGGGGGATAGTAAGACATGGATCGTGGCTGGATGCCTCTTACTGGATATCCTTGTTTGCCAGATTCGTTAGGGTATTAATCATTCAAATTACTCATCTACCTTTCATACTGAACGTATGGAAGCATATTAAACTATATGCTGGAGAATTTGAAATCTCTTTCATACTGACATTAACTTGGTGTGCTCGCACGGCTTCTGCTCCATTTTCTAGAGTCTAACCTTTGGCTGTTTAGCTTCTGCTCTTTCTACTAATTCATATTACATTCCTTTGCCAAAAGCCAGCGCAGCTGAATGGACGAAATTATGTTCTTTGGTGATTAATTTCTTTTTTCTGCTAAATCCTAGAGCTGATAATTGCTTCTGCATTGGCTGCCCCCTGCTTTCACTCGATTCTCTAGTTTGGACGTGTAAAGCAGTTACTTACTTACAATGGGTTATTCTGAATTCTCATTATTGATAATTTACAGATACGTAGACATAAAGTAAGAATAACGATCCTATATATAGAACAAATATAACGTTTATATTTTAAAATATTCTTTTATCAATAGAAATTCCCATTCCATAAGTAGATTTGAATACGATGGATGATTTAGCCTTAGCCTACAGCAAACGGGTCCATGGTCTAGGCTGGGACTTTTTAAGTTGGGATTCTTAGAACAGGGTCAATCTTAATGCTTTGCCTTGGGGGTCCATACTCTTAACATAAGATGAGGTCAATATTGCAGTTTGCAGCTGCCACATTGACATGACACATCCTTTCTATTGGCATCAATGGAGCTCATTGTCTTGGCCTGCTCAAAATTTTTATATTGGGCTCCAGTTACACAATTTAATGTGGTCGTCTACTTCAATCACTGCCATCCAAATCTTCTGGCCCATAGCTGCTACAGTATGTCTGATGCAAAGTAAACAAAGCTGAGCAAAAGTCTCCAATGCCTCGCAACATTTGAGACACAGCACGCTTTACAAGCAAAATTGTTCACAACATTGGATGTTGTTCACAGTGATAGTACTTGCACATGTTAAACTGCTAACATGTTATGAGTCACATGTGCCATATCGATGTTGGCTGAATCTAGTAAAACTCTTCATCCTGGACCAGCTGACAGGAAGCAACATTAGCACAGACGTGGAATACGCATATGGGTAGGCTCTGTTACTGTAGGTGTGCCTGTCACCATTGCCTTTAGAAAAAGGAGAGAAGCCAACGTCAACCGACCAATTCTTTGGTGGTCCTTTACTTCTTCTCGCCCCACTCTTCATTGTCTTTGTTGTTGATTTCATTTGCAAGAAAACCAAATGAAGGTTCAAAATGGACTACCTGAAAACAAAACGACATTCAAAATGTGTCATCTCCCTTTCATCCCAAAGTCCTATCCTATTCTAACTATCATACGACGCTTAACACAGGACCACAATCCCTTTTCCCACGCGTTATCATTTCGCATGCAACTTCCATTTATGGCTCCTAAGTTCTTAGCAATATTAATTATTCAATCCATTTGTTCTTCGAAATCATTTGATCCAGTGTTTCAGACCGTCAGATTGGAACAAAGATTGTGATTAGTTGAGAATGGAGACTTGTTAACGATTATGGTAACAATAATTAAGAAAAAAAGTGGTGGATAAGGTTAATTCTAGTAATTGGAAATGAGGTTAATGTACTTCACATGGCAGCAATCGTTGCAAATGATGGAAGGGGAGAGGCATATGAAGATGGAAATGGTAATGAGTCGTGCCTTTTAATAATTTTCTTCTGCTTGTAATTATATGCAAGTGGGGCTATAATTAGATTTGATTAGGCAGGACAACCCTCCACCACCACCCCCCCTTCCCTTTCTCTTTTGGCCTAACCAACCACTCCCCCAACTTTTTCCCTTTGAATTTGCATATTACATTTTCTCTCAATCTCATTGGTTTATCTGCCAATAGCTTCATCTCCTATTACGTATTTGTCGTTTTTTTCTCAAGACAGTAAGTTTTCTCTTAATTTAATCCAAGAGCATTCACATTAATTCCCCTTGTTGTAAACCAAAACTTTCTTAGTGTCATGCAAGGCAGGGAAGCCATATAGCCAGCTTATTAGTCCTGTTGTATGCATGCGGACTCTTGGCCATGTCTTCTAGCCCTGGCAACCCATTAATTGCCCTTTGCACCGGCAATAGTTGATGAAATTGACACTAATATTTCTCCAAGTTACCATGTTTACTGACTTCGTTTAATATAATACTCTTCCTAATTCAATATTTAACGAAAGATTAACGGGTTGTACGCTACCAATCCTCAACCAATATATATATATATATATATATATATATATATATATATATATATATATATATTGTCATTTGACTGTACTAAACTTAATTAACAAAGTCTAATCACGAGGAACCACCTAACCATTAGAGACAAAACTCGGGTGAACATGTTGAAATTTGTTGTTGGAAAAGTTAGTTGGCATACGATTCTCAACAGTTAGGATTTCCATGGACTTCAGGAATTATATCAAGTTATATGGCATAGACTCTTATGGCAATAACTTAAAGGAGTGACACGGAACTGATTGGAAAATAGATAATATGCTTTTAGCTTTTGGGTTCCTTCATTTATGTAAACATTTAAGTTTTGCTGCTTTTACAATAAGCTGTAAGTAGCCAGAAAATGAAGGGAAAAAGAAAGACATGAATGGCTTATGCTTATCTCTTCTTCTACCTCTGGATAAACTTAGGGTTTCATGTCTATATACACCAGCTAATGCTATGACGCTAGGTCGTCCAACTGTCCATTTCCAAGCAAATAATCAATATGGCTCGCAATATGCAGCTTTTATGAGGTGTGTGAGTTGTGACCTCTATTTGAATAATAATAATAATTATTATTATTATTTAAAGGAAAAAGATTCATTAATAAATAAAGATTAAAAAAAAACACTGTCCCACCATCACATGGGTACCGATCTATGATTCTTTTGTTGATTATGACCCACTTCACAGGGAAGAAAAAAGGAAAATTCAACCCAGTAGGTGAAATTTGGAAATATGTAGTGGGCACAAAATCAACTAAAAAGGTCTTCGGCATGGCAACAGAAGCAGCCAAGTGGGTGTGGGACACAGAGACTGCTGTAATATAAGTTTTATTGAGGACTTTGGGTATTCAGCGAAGACCGCCGGGCCAGGCTGCTGATGCTGATGCAGCCGCTGCCGTGGCCGTGCTGCAATAAGACAAGAAGTCGAACACACTAGATATTGGGAAGTCTACGGTCTACCTGTAAGTTGTGGTAGGCTGGTTTGGTTTGGAAATTCGAGGCTTTCTTACTTGTGATTTTTGGCTTGCCTAATCAAAATGGACTATTATTTGTTTACGCTGATCTCCTGTTAATCATATTGTTAACGATGAAATTACCAATCCCAGCTATCAACATATGATCCTTGCCTCGTTTCCAATCATCTTCCCCTCAAGAATGGCATCATCTGCCATCATATTGCTTGCTTTTTATGTAATTTGATGAAGTTCCTATTAGATTCTGAAAGGTCATCGATCCCTCTAATTTATCTGAAACTCTAACGGCCACGAACGAATATGTACAAAACACTGTTCAATTACGATAGACTGTGCAACATACTTACAACATGTCGTCTTGCAGTGTCGTTTCTTGACGTTTCATTTGCTCTTTGGCACTGTTAATTACGCTGAGCCATGAGTGCGATGCGGCCATGGCCTTGTCTCTGTTTGAAGCCAGTGTCATGGTGTTCCGTTAAAGAGGACAAAAACTTCTGTCTGGTTTGAACCTTGCGATGCTCCATCAATTGCACTGTTAAATAAATAAAGATTTTTATTTAAAATTATGAATCCCGGAAATTGACACTTGATTGGTAGTCGAGTGAAGAGAACAGTTGCCATGGATTTGCATATCTCATTTCAAAAGATTTTGGACTAGACTTTGTAGCATAACTCTCAATCCCATTTTCCACATGGATGATGATTTCAAATTGGCAATTGAATTTTGACCCATTGCCCAACTACATCCTTTCTTAATGGGTATAATCTAACCTTTTCTTTTCATCAATTTAAAAGAAAAAAAAATTGGATAATTGAGCCTACGACACTTAGTCAAAGTGATAAATGATTGAAAATTACACCATCTTAAACAATGTCTTGCTCTTAAATCATGCTAACGCACTTTGGACAGTAATTTTATCATCAAATTCTCGTACTAACCATAAAAATACTTTTTATTTATTTATTTAGTAAGAATTAATACCGTAACCTTTCAATTCTAACTTTAAATTAGTATACATAACCATTTTATTATGAATAGAATTTAAGTAATAAAAATCACTTTATATTAATCCTTCTTCGTATCTTATTTTTTAAGACAGTGATTGAAATATTACATATTGCCTTTAATCTTTAGTTATGTTAAATGTTAAATTATTTGCATAAGTAACCAATGACACATGTTACATTCGTTATTGTAAAATTAATAATCTCAAGAAGAGCCCTTAAAAGATTAAATAATTTATTAATAATTATGATCGTGATGTATTAATTTAACGTGATATTAAATTTGTGAGTTTTAGTTAACATAAAATAACACGATTATTGTTGACACATGAATTTGTTTATAATATAATTATATCATATTAAAATTTAAAATTTATTAACGAATAAATTTTGTTATAATATAATTAATTATTTTAATAATTATACTGTATTAATTAATATATAATTTAATAAATTTATTTATTTTATATTTTAAATAAATTTTAATTATATTTATAATAAATTAATTATATTTTATTTTTAATGTAATTATTAAATAAATTAAATTCGAATTAATTTTTTTTAACAGGGTATAGGTTGGATGGTGCTGTAAAAATAGTTGAGACCCTTGATGGATGATAATGACAAAAATGCCTAAAGCAAAGCGGGAAATTACAAAGTTGGACGGTGATTAGTGGCAGAAAACAGAGAAGCATATCACATTGATGTAAAAATTATGAGGACACATTTAAAGCAGTCTTAGATTTTGTCCAAAATCATTTTCATTTCCCCTTTTTACTGAATTTCCTAATCATTAAAAGTCCATGATTCAGTTATATCCATTCAATTAAAATAAAAAATAAAAATAAAAAAATAAAGAACAGTCTATCGCACAGTAACTCACAAAACAGTGGAAATACGAGAAAGGTAAGTTTTCTGACAAACGAAAGTTGATTTGAAGAAGAAAAATAAACCACTTTCGCGAGTAGGAAAATGGAGGAATCGCGTTTTGGGATTCTCATCTTCGACATCAGAGCGTCAAGCATCACCCACATGGAGGTGTCAACGTCAGGGGGTGCGAGTTGAGTATACTCGCTCAACTCGCACCGAGTAAGGAAATAGGAATCTTATCTGCAGCGTGGCATCGTCGTAATTTTCGACGACACCAGTGTCGTTTCCCTGACAGTCCATTACTGATCTCGTTAGTAAGGCTTTAGCAGCGAAGAGGGGGAGAGTACGAAGCCAGAGATAAGGACACATGCATGATGCCCCACTCAACGGTCAAGATTCCCTCCGTCTTTCCATCGAACCAACGACGAGCGCAGGATTGGGAATCGTGGTTAATTCACTTAACCACGGTTGAAAACTAACCCTGGTTAATTGCCTAAACTCAAAAGCGCATTGAGTGAGAGCTCCACTGAGTTCACATCTTCAAACACACACAAGCGCTTGTCTTCCAGGGGAGTGTTTTTTATTTTGTGTTTGTGTTCGTGGTTGTGTTTTCTCTTCTTGTTTCCTCTTCTGTGTACAGTTTGTATCATTAGCTTTTCCATGTCGTTTAGAGGTTCTGTTTAGGGAAAGCTTAGATTTTTTTTTCTTTTCAGATCTACGAATTTCATCTGATTACCGAAGGTTTTTTCATCGCTGCAATCATTTTGCTGATGATCATTGAGGGGAAAAAAAGAAAGAATTTTCCTTCACTTTCTCTCTCAACAACCACTTCTCGAGAAAATTCGAGTTACTTCTCTCTGTTGTCTTAGAACTTAATAATATGAAGTACAAAGAGATGTAATACAATCTTATTTGTACTACAATCACATCATTTCTCCCTTTGCGTAGTAGTTTTAGATCTTGAGATCTGGTTTCATCATTGGAGTTTCCGAATAATTGAAACGAATCATCCCAAAGTTAGATCTGGTTGTATGTGGTAAAGCTTTATCTTTTATTTTTATTTTTTAAAAAGAATTTTTACGGAACAGTTGTTGGTTTTCCAGGAAAGGTTGTTTTTTTTTCTGAGAAAGTTAGATTACTAGAGATTGAATGTTAAGAAGATGAATTACTTTCCAGACGAAGTAATGGAGCACGTGTTCGACTTCATAACATCACACAAAGACCGAAACTCACTATCGTTGGTGTGCAAATCATGGCACAGAATCGAGAGATTCAGTAGAAAAAGAGTGTTCATCGGAAACTGCTACGCGATTAGTCCGGAGAGAGTGATCGCGAGGTTTCCAGAGCTAAAGTCTTTGACTCTGAAAGGTAAGCCGCATTTTGCGGACTTCAACTTGGTTCCGCATGACTGGGGCGGGCTTGTGTATCCGTGGATTGAAGCCTTGGCCAGGAGTCGGGTCGGGTTAGAGGAGTTGAGGCTTAAGAGGATGGTGGTGTCAGACGAGAGTCTTGAGTTGCTGTCTAGGTCGTTCGTGAATTTTAGCTCTTTGGTTCTTGTTAGCTGTGAAGGGTTCACTACTGATGGTTTGGCTGCAATAGCTGCCAATTGTAGGTGAGGACATTATGTATTCTTGGTCTCTTGTTTTGTTTTATTTTATTTTATTTTTTTGCTGGTTTTTGCTGTTAGCTGTGTCCTGGTTACGGTCAACTAGTGCTTCTAATCGGTGGATAAAAGTCTGGGAAAGTTAAAGAGCATCTTGGCTTCGTGGTAGTTGTATTGTAAAGGACTGAATAAGAATTAGAAGTTGATAATTCTTAATTTGTGGCGTGTATCTTCTGTAGCATCATGTGGTATTCTACTGTTAATGTTTGATAATTGGCTGTGCTTGTTAAACAATGACTGGTTCATGTTTAGTGAGAAAAACGTGTACTGAACCTGGAATTGGTGTTGAGATCCTTAGACCTTGCCGATAAGGCTTCTGTTACGTGAGAATCTTAATTGCGTATTTATTTATTTATTTTTGTGATTTTTGTGTTTTTCAAGGGACTGAGCTACTTGCTAAATCATAACACTGTAGAATGTATTATTTTTAATGCTTAGGTAGACAGCACTGCTTACATTTTTGTCCAATAATTCATAGAGTTTCTGCTTTATATATCTATTGCTATAATTCTGTCAGTATGTTGGTTTGTGAGCCATATTTAGCATTTTTTATGGACTATGCTCTTTAAGTTTTCTTGTTTCTGCATTTTAGGTATCTTAGAGAGCTTGACTTGCAAGAAAATGAAGTAGAGGATAATAGAGGCCAGTGGATTAGCTGCTTTCCTGACAGCTGCACATCTCTCGTCTCCCTGAATTTTGCATGCCTCAAAGGAGAAATAAATTTGACAGCTCTTGAGAGACTTGTAGCAAGGTCTCCGAATCTCAAAAGTTTGAAATTAAACCGGGCAGTGCCTCTTGACATGCTACTGAAAATATTGATGCGAGCCCCTCAACTGCTGGACTTAGGTATAGGGTCCTTTGTACTTGATCCAGCTTCTGAGGCCTACAGTCAATTGAAGGCCACCCTTCTAATGTGCAAGTCAGTAAGGAGCCTGTCCGGGTTTCTGGAGGTTGCTCCTCTTTGCCTGTCAGTTGTTCACTCTGTTTGCCAGAACTTGACCTGCTTGAATCTGAGCTATGCCGCTGGAATTCACTGTAATGAGCTGATACAGCTGATTCAGCACTGCAGGAAACTTGAGAGATTATGGGTGTGGCCATCTAACTTGAGTATAATTTTTTATTTTTATTTTTGTCAAAATGAGATGAATGATACTAATTTCCATAATCTCTGCAGATATTAGATTCTATTGGAGATAAAGGACTAGAAGTTGTAGCTTCCACTTGTAAAGAATTGCAAGAATTGAGGGTTTTTCCGTCTGATCCCTATGGGGTTGGCAATGCTGCTGTAACAGAGGAAGGCTTGGTTGCCATTTCTGCAGGTTGCCCAAAGCTTCATTCATTGCTGTACTTCTGTCAGCAGATGACTAATGCTGCCCTAATAACAGTCGCCAGGAATAATTCCAATTTCATCCGCTTCAGATTGTGCATACTTGACCCTATAAAACCTGACCCTGTCACTGGACAGCCTTTGGATGAAGGTTTTGGGGCAATTGTTCAATCGTGTAAGTGTCTGAGGCGATTGTCACTCTCTGGGCTGCTAACTGACAAGGTTTTCCTATACATCGGAATGTACGCTGAGCAGTTGGAAATGCTTTCTATTGCATTTGCTGGAGACAGTGACAACGGAATGCTCTATGTGTTGAATGGATGTAAGAAGCTTCGGAAGCTAGAAATCAGGGACAGCCCCTTTGGTAACGACGCACTTCTAAAAGACGTGGGAAAGTATGAAACAATGCGATCCCTTTGGATGTCATCCTGTGAAGTTACCCTAGGAGGCTGCAAGACTCTTGCGAAGAAGATGCCGATGCTTAATGTGGAAATCATAAACGAAGATGAGCAGATGGATTTTAGCCTGGATGATAGACAAAAAGTAGGGAAGATGTTCTTGTATCGAACGCTGGTTGGGCCTAGGAAGGATGCGCCGGAGTTTGTGTGGATCTTGTAAGTGAATCCTGGGTGTATCATCTGATTGGTTCTGGCTGGTTGTCTTCTTATATATTATTGAGTAGATGTACTTTGTGTAGGCCAGCTGATTTTATGGATTTTTAGGCTGTTGGTAATTTAGTTATATGCTACTGCTGTTTAATTTATGGAGGGATTGGCTATTTGCAATCGATCGTTATTATAGTAGATTTGTGTTAGCATTTGCCAACTCAGTTAAATTGTGTCCGTTACTTCCATTTGCCATGAACGTTCGTTCGTCGGCTGCCATGATTTCACATAGAGACGAATAATGGGATTAGTTGAGAACCACTGAACCGGGATTTTCGGATACTTGAATCGCAAGCAACGCCGACGTCTAGCTAACCATGAAATGTTGCTTTCATGGAGTCAATGAAGTCAGGCTCTTAGAAGCTTTATTTTTGAAGACGTCGGGATGGTTGTGTAGTCATTATGAGTCATCTCAAATCGTCCAAATAACTAGTAGATTTAATCCCCGCGGAAGTTAAGCTAAAAGTTGATGCTCTCGCATGACCCGAGTTCATCACCGTTATACCGGTTTACAGGAAGTTTTGTTATCTGCCATTATGTGCCACCAAATTCTCCCGTAATTTAGAATATGTTAATGAATGCCGGGAAACGGGGATTCTATTCCATCAACAGTGGATTAAAAGTTACACTAATGCAGTTCCAAATAATATCTAAATAATAATTTCTTCAGTCCTCTTGCTAGTAGATAAAAACATTGTATCTACGGTGAGATAGCATCGCTCCGGTGTGTAATACAAGGTTCGAGCAATTACTCTTGCGGGACAGGCATGGATACACACAACGCATTACATGTCTAATTGCCATATTCTAAAACATGCCCAGGGAAAGATAAAAACCAAGAAAGGAAAAGGGTAGCCACAAGGGAGCTTTCAGGATAATAACAGATACCGGTCACGGTAATAATGAATACATTTAGGGGAATAAACTTAGACAATTATGTTTAAGGATAAGGAGTGCACAAAGAAGAAAATATCTACACATCAAGGATGAAAAACTGCATTCATAATGATATCTTCTGTTTACAAAGTCAAGAAAATTAAAAAACAAAAAAAAGAAAAATTACAGCACAGGAATAGAACTGCCGGGTATATGCATAAAAACCTCTTGAAAACCAAATTAGGGACACAAAAAACAAGATTTACCAGACCCGAGTATATCATGTTGACCAAAGCAGGTTTACAAGCTCCATCCCTCCACTCAAAAGCAACTGAACTTGAGGAAACCCAGAAACATAACAGGATTACTTATCCTTTATGCAACCATCACAGAAAGAAGCAGCATTCCTCCATCATACAACAACAACAAAGTGCAGCCAAACTACAAAGAAAAAGAAATAACCAGCTAATTATGCCAACAATATAAAGAGAACTTCGAATTGGCAGCAACCATGACTGACAGTTCTAATTTATTCCAAATAGAGTGTAAGACTTGAGATATCATGATGTGGCTAATGAATGCCTGCCTAAGAAAGAGATCAAAATTTCATCACATTCATTTAGGTCTACTGTTGCTGTACAACATCTTGCATACAAAGTTTAATGCAATTCAATTTCAAACATACCACATGAAGGTGATATTCGCACAGTTTTATAGCTAAAAAATGACATGTTCTTCAGCAATGCTTCTGTATAATAATGACTGGGATGATTTTGCAATCCTAAAGCTGAACAATTAGCAGCACTGACAGGCTTACAATCTTGAGGGAACTAATTTTTTAATTTCATGTAACTTATGCATCTTTTCAAACATTGAAAGAATGTTTTTATGCGTTAGAGAGCTTCAATATGGCCAATGAGGATGCAAAGATGGGAGATGAGAGACTACACCACTGAACTGCTTAATGCCATGACATAGACTAAGTGCTAGCAAATGAGATAGAAATATGCTAGGCACTACGGATTGATGAAACCACTCCATAGCTATGCTGGGTGTCAACGACTAAGAAAAATGAATGAAATGATTAAACAGCTGGTTTGCACTACTAAGCCTACTACCTATTCTCTTTACCCAACAAAAAGAAGTCAAAGTCCAGCCCACATGCTTAAATTAGCAATGACCAATGAAACCACACAGATGTTGCTGACCATCAGGGATGCCCCTACCATAGCCACTCACCCAGGATCTTGTGGCAAGTATTGGAACAGAATATGAACTGAGAAGCTTAAGACCAGAAAATATGGAAACTGACCGTTCACTGATAAAGGGGACGGGAGAAAGAATCAACAAAAGGACTCCTTAGAATAATATAAAACTTGACAGATTGATATAGAACAGAAAGAGTGAACCTCAGATACAATTGTAGTGAAAGTAACTATATGAAACCTACGAGCATGAGAAACAGACATACTATGCTCTTAGTAAGCAAGGATATGCAAAGGAGTATAACACCTTTTAAGCGTTGTGTCCTTCATTTGGGCATTTGAAGATTAATGTTAGTTCTTTCCTTGAATCCATCCAAAAGGACTAAATAAGGCAGAAAGTAATCACTCACTAAAATAGACTCCATCTCTTCCTCACAACAATGCTTGCAATCATTAAAATTCATTAAGATGAAAGTAAAAGTATGATTATTTTTTAGGTTTCTCCTATACCTCTTGATTATTACCCAATGAAACACCAACTCCAGAACCCACAAAAAATCTGTAGGGGGCTTTTTTGTTACTTTGGCATATGAGAAAAAGAATCCATAGAGACAAACTAATTAAATACGTGCTTATAGATGCACCTAAAATTTTAACTTTTGCAAACTTGTAAAACATAAAAACACAGTCTCCCTCACAGTGCACATGGCAACAATCCTACCTCAGAAGGACAACCAACATAAACAGTTGTCCGATGAAGAAATCATAAACATTCAATTCACTAATTCACAATAGAGAAATAGAGAAAAAGATGCAACACATACTTCCACCATATTAGATAAAATTCAGACCAGTATCCTAAAAAAACTAATGTTCCAATAACATAAGTGCCAAATCAAGAAATGATCACAAGCCAGAGACGAGAAATAGACATACCAGCCTTGTAAAAACGAAAAACAACCCGCATCAGACTGGTTTTGGTAATGATAGTGCTCATAGTGGCAGTGCTGTTGGTACTGTGGTTGACCAGGTCGAGGAGGAGGATACCCTTCTGCAAAATACCCCTGGTACCCTTCATACGGACGTGGCCCTCCTGGTGGCGGTGGTGGGTAAGCGTACCCAGGTGGCGGAGGCGGGTACCCCTCGTACGGCGACGGGGGCGCTGACGGATACCCTTGTGGCGGTGGATAAGGAGCAGGACAGCCTATTAAAAAGAGAGAAATTTGAAACTTATTACTATAGATAATAAAATGAGATTATGAGAAAAATTAGATAGGAAAGACAAGAATTAAGAGAAGGATTTTATTGAAACCTGGAGGAGGGTAGGGTTCGTTGGGAGGTCTATGGTAACTCATTGTTGTTTGTTTCTCTGCGTCTGCTCGATCGCTGAGGCAGAGGCAGGAGGGCAAAGTCTGAAGCCGAAGCCGACGATGTTTTATTTTCAAGTTGGAACAGTGATTGAGATTATCACAATGACGTGTAAGACAGATATGTCATGTAATCTAGTTACTCACGCCAACCTGTGTCCAACAGGCTTTGCCATATCAAGCCATTTGTTTTTATTTTCAGGCAGCATCATGTTGTTCTAAGTTCAAGTTTGTTTGTTTTGTTTTCCTTTAGGAATAAAATCCTAGCCCACTACTACTCGTCGTTGAAGACACCCTTGAATGTCTCTCAGTGGTGTTCGTGAGAGTCAATTCGGAGTTGGACTATTCTTTCTGCCCGGAAAACTTTGGGCTTAAGAAGCCCAATATCCATCACAATCAATGCATGCATAAGAAGAATAATAATCAATCAGTACTCGGCACACAAGTATTGAACTGAGGGTCGAAGTAGTGGTCTATTGGGTATTGATTATAGCACGAGATGCGGTCCAATTGTCTTGTTTAATTATTAATTCCAGAATGTGACATAGAGGACATGTTTGTTTACCAGAAATTCCTGTGATAAGAGTCGGTTAAGTAACCAAGTCCCTCGCTTATTGACAAACCGCGTATTCCAAACTGTACGTCTCAACTTCTTCGCTTTCACAAGAAAAATCTCGGGTTACGGACTCGTTGAATGATTCGTTTGCGTTGTTCTTCGAGGCCAAGGCCACGGCATGCACATCTTTCAGTATTTATTTTTAATCAAATTCGGTCATAGAATCCCTTATCCGAAAAGCAGTTATTCAGAAATGCAATCTCATCATCAAACCTGCAGGTCCTTCATCATCTGCTGCCCCAGCAGGATGCAAGCAGTGAAAATGGTAACGAGAAACGGAACTCCTGTTATGGGAACACCTGCTGCTCCTACATGCCATCCAGACAACAAGAAAGCAGCCCTGTGGGGAGCTGCTGCTTCAGATGATCAAGCTGCTCAATACAATCATCATCATCCCTATCTCCAGTGCAGCCCCGTCGAAAAGCCAAGCAACAGTCCTATGGAATCGATTCTCAATACCTGGAATTCTTGGACCAATAAAGCTGAGATCATGGCCAATAATGTTTGGCAAAACCGTGAGTATCTAAATGAAGATTCTTGGGTCTTGGCATCAGAAATTTTACTTGTAAATTATTATCTTTTAGAAATTTATTAACCCATTGTTGGTCTGACTTGCAGTAAGAATGAATCCATCTGTGTCTGAAGCAGCTTGGGGGAAGATGAATCTGACTGCCAAAGCAATAACAGGAGGTGGGTTTGAGGCTCTGTACAGACAAACATTTGCTACTTATCAAAATGAGACTTTGAAGAAGACATTCGCCTGTTATCTGTCAACATCGACTGGACCGGTTGCTGGAACTCTATATCTCTCCAATGTTCATGTTGCTTTCTGCAGTGATCGTCCCTTATCTTTCACTGCACCTTCTGGTCAGCAAACCTGGAGCTACTACAAGGTAAAGCGTACATACAATGTTTAAGCGCAGCAGATTTCGGTTTGATTTGCCTTAATTTAGAGTATAGAGATATAACATTAAAAAAAATGCATCGCTGCCTCAATTGAAACAGGTTATGGTTCCTCTGGCCCTGATTGGGGCCGTCAATCCTGTGGTCATGACGGAAGATCCTTCAGAGACATACATTGAGATTGTTACAGTGGACGGTCATGATTTTTGGTTCATGGGTTTTGTTAATTATGAGAAAGCATCTCGGCGTCTTTCAGAAAGTATCTCAAGGTTCATAGCAACTGGGATAGCAGTTCAACCGAATGTTGCATGACTTGCGGCATTTCACAATGGCTACGTATGCTGAATTACATCTGAATTACATGTTTTCCATGAGAGAGATTAGCTTCTGTTTCAGTTA